>PVLD010006514.1:41683-100065 GCA_004027595.1 Dinomys branickii | reverse complement strand
TGGCAAGTGCAAGGTCCTGAGTCTGACTACCACTTCAAAAAAAAAAAAAAAAAAGTAAAGAAAAAATACAATGAGAGCCAATCTCAAGACAAACACAAAAAATAATTACTCACCAACACAATGGTCAGGTAAAATGGTAAAGCAAAGGTACACAACAGCAGCATAGGAAAAGTTTGTACTGCTCAATAAGAGCAGGATATTTTAATAAGGCACAAAAATCATTCATGATAAACATTATGATTTATAGGCATCTAAAGTAGGTGTATCTTTTTAACAAAAGTCACTTATAGCAAGGAAATATTAGTAACTGAGAGAGGATGTTCACAAACCTCATATTTGAAAGATTTATAAACAGTTATACTAAGAACTTATAGAATTACATAGCAAAAATATGAACAAATCAATGAAAACTTTAAGCTCATAATTCTGCAAAATCCTACTAAATATATTCAGAGGCAAATGAATTTTTATTTTTCCTGTGACTTACTAAATTGAATAAAGAGATTTCAATGATAATTGTTAATATGTTCTATTACTGTAATTTATTATGGGTCTCATTAACATAAACTCGCCATATTAAAAATCCAATTATCCAAGACTATTTGTTTCAGAATTCATATTTCATGTACATGTAAAATATTGCCAATAAAATTTCGGGTTTTTTTACTAAAACAAGAAAAGAAAACATAGCTGGATATTAACCTTCTAGGGAATTTAAAAAATAGCAAAATGTATAACAAAATGAGCTTATTTTTAGCTTTTTTCTGTAATTAGGAATGAACCTAGGACCTTTGTTTTTTTTGTTTGTTTGTTTTTGACACTTTTATTTTAAAAGTAAAAGAACAAAACCATATTAACAAACAGACACAAAGTAGCACAAGAACAGTACAATCAAAACTGAATTACAGACAAGGTGACAGGGAATTAACAATGGTTGTTGCATTACATATTGATAACTTCGAAGTGTATACTCAGGAAAACAGATATAGACATGCAAAATTGTTCAAACAAATAATCATCAAATATTCCTTACAATAAAGTGACCTAAGTCAGTAGTACAACTATGTTAGATATGCTGCATATACATACATACATACATACATACATACATAATTATCCCTTCCTTTCTTTTTTATATATAATTTTAAAAAAATTTTTTTAAATGTGTAAAAGAAAAAGAACTACATCAACCAAAAAAAGAGGAAAGCATTAACAGACACAAAGTAGCACAATAACAGTTTAATCAAAATTGAATTATAGACAAAGCAACAGGTAAACGACAATAGTTGCTGCATTGCATATTGATAACTTCAAAGTGTATGCTCAGGAAAACACATATAGAAATACAAGATTGATAAAACAACCAGTCATCAACTATTCCTTACCATAAAGTGAACATAAGACAATAGTAGAACCATGTTAGCCATCCTGCACATATGGACATACATAGATATATACATACATATATATTTGCCTCTTTCTTTATTTTCTCCTTTCCCTCATCCCATCTGTTCTTTACTTTTGAACACATTTCCTTCACGCTTCTTAGTTTATATTCCCCCCTCAGGTTCTTACACTAGTGACACAATACGTTGCTTGCATATGTACATCTGATTTATTTCACTTATGAGTATGGTGTCTAATTGTGACCATTTGCCTGTAAAGGCCCCAAATCTGTCCCTCTTTATAGATGAGTAATATTCCATTACATAAAAATGCCACAGTTTTTTAATCCAGTCCTCTGTGGATGGACATTTGGGTTGCTTCCACACCTTAGCTATTAGAAATTGCGCTGCTATAAACATGGGTACAAATATATGACAGTGATAAGCTGTTTTCAGATCTTCTGGAAAAATACCCAGAAGGGGAATACCTGGTTTGAATGGAACCTCTAGACCTAGTTTGCTGAGAAATCTCCAAATTGTTCTCCATAGTGGTTGCACCAGTCTGCATTCCCACCAGCAGTGTAATAGAGTCCCTATTTCTTCACAGCCTCACCAGCATTTGTTATTGGATGATTTCTTAATACTAGCCACTCTTACTGGGGTGAGATGAAATCTCAATGTTGTTTTTATTTGAATTTCTTGAATGACTAAAGATGTGGAACATTTTCTCATATATTTATTTGCCATTTCTATTTGTTTATCTGAGAAGTGTGTATTAATCTCAGATGCCCATTTCTGGACTGGGTCTTTGAATTTGGACAGGTACATGTTTTTTAATTATTTATATGTTCTAGATAGAAGACCTTTGTCTGAGGGAAAGCCAGCTAGGATTTTTTCCCAATTTGTGGGTTTTCTTATTATTTTGCTGGTGATTTCTTTAGATGTGCAAAAACTTTTCAGTAGGATGAGGTCCCAGTTATTGATTCTTTGAAGTGTTTTCCTTGCAGTTTCATTTTTGTTCATGAACTCTCTGCCTACTCCTATGTCTTCAGGATTTTTGCCTACTTTCTCTTCCAATAGATTTAGAGTTTCTGTTTTAATGTTGAGATCTGTGATCCATTTTGACCTGAGTTTGGTGCGTGGTGATAGACATGGGTCTATTTTCAGTTTTCGGCAAGAGGCAAGCCAGTTTTTCCACCACCATTTATTAAACAGGCCATCTTTTTTCCAGTGAGTTTGGTTGGCCCCTTGGCCAAATATTAGGTGGCTGAGTGTGATTTTCGTTGCGGTTGCATCTTCCAGTCTGTTCCATTGATCCTCAGGTCTGCTTTTTAGCCAGTACCAGGTTGATTTTATTACAGTAGCTTTGTAGTATTATTTCAGGACATGGATTGCGATTCCACCTGACTTGTCCTTGTTGCCCAGGATTGCTTTTGCTATTCTGGGTCACTTCTGGTTCCAGATGAATTTAAGGCATATTTTCTCTAGATCTGTGAGGTATGCTAATGGTAGTTTAATGGGAATTGTATTGAATCTGTACAACAGTTTTGGTAGTATGGCCGTTTTCACAACGTTGGTTCTTCCTAACCATGAGCATGGAATGATTTTCCACTTACTGAAATCCTCTTTGATCTCTTTTTTCAGAGTACTGTACTTTTCAATGAATAAATCTTTCACATTCCTTGTTAGATTGATTCCTAAATATTTCAGCTACTTAGATGCTATTGTAAAAGGTATGGTTTCCTCAATTTCTCTCTCAGTGTGTTTGTTGTTTGTGTATAGGAATGCTATTGATTTTTGGGTGTTGATTTTGTATCCAGCTACTCTGCTGAATTTGTCAATTAACTCCAGGTGTTTCCTGGTGGAGTTCTTGGGTCCTCCATATATAATATCATGTCATCTGCAAATAGTGATAGTTTAACTTCTTCTTTTCTTATCCTTATTCCTTTTATTTCTCTCTCTTTTGCAATTGCTCTGGCTAATGCTTCCAGAACTATGTTGAATAAGAGTGGTGACAATGGACATCCTTGTCTTGTTCCTGACTTTAAAGTGAAGTTTTCAGTTTTTGTCCATTTAGTATGATGTTGGCTGTTGGTTTTTCACAGATGGCTTTCATCAGATTGAGGTACAGGCCATCTATTCCTATTTTTTCTAGGTTTTTTAACATGAATGCATATTGCTCTTTATCGAAAGCTTTTTCTGCATCTATTGAGATGATCATGTGGTTTTTGTCTTTGGCTGTATTGATATGATGCATTACATTAATTGATTTGTGAATATTCAACCATGCCTGCATTCCTGGAATAAATCCAACCTGGTCATGGTGTGTAATTTTCCTTACGATTTGCTGTATTCTATTTCCTAGTATTTTGTTGAGTTTCTTTGCATCTATGTTCATGAGAGAGACTGGCCTATAGTTCTCTTTCTTGGTTGGGTCCTTCCCTGGTTTTGGTATCAGTATAATACTTGCCTCCAGAAATGTGTTGGGGAGAGTTGCTTCCTTTTCAATTTCATTGAAGAGTTTGAGGAGTGTTGGCTACAAAGAAATGAAAATGCAAATACAACCTACCATAATTTGTAAGATGCAATGAAAGCAATCCTCAGAGGGAAATTTATAGCGATCCACTCATATAAAGAAAACAGAAAGAGAGCAAATAAATAGCCTAATGCTACACCTCAAACTATCTGCTCTCACGACCGGATCACCGAGTGGGGGAGGAGATCCGTCCCTATACCTGCAGGGAACCCTGAGAGGGTGGGGGAGCGGTCTTACACAACCCACCCAGGTCTTTCAGCAGGGAGTAGCTCACCTGAGAAACTAGCATCTGAACAGCCTTTTAAGCGGAACTCTCAGCAGAAAGCTTAAGGGGCATTCTTCTGAAGAGAAGGAGTCATTGGAGCAGCTTGTGCAGCACACATTTGCCTGGTGAACTGCCTGGGTAATTTATTGCTCAATATTTTGAATCTAAAACCCAAACATGGGAAGACAGAAGAACAAAACGCAGTCTCAGAACTCAACCCCACCCAGAACAAGTCCTGAATGCAAGTATACAGGGGAACTAGGAAGCCACATACCTCCAAGTTATGAAACTATTGCATCCGAAATGAAACAACTCCAAAAGGCCATAAAAGAGCTTAAAGCATAAATAAACCACATACCTGCAATGATTTCTCAGACAAAAAATGAACTGAAAACTACAATGGAAGAAATGTTCCATACACACAGAGAAGAAATAGATAAAAGATTAGAAGAAAATAGGAAACAAATGGAAACGTTACAAGAGCAATTTAGGAATGAATTACCAAGAACGAAACAGGTCCAAAGAGATTGCCAGGATTTGAAAACTTCCACGGAAAGCTTGCAAAACCGCTTAAATGAATCCGAAGATAGAATTTCAGACCTTGAAGACAGCATGGCAGCTTATGAGCGTGAAAGGAAAGATCTCATAAAATTATCAAAGACACAAGAAAAATCAATCCAACAGCTGCAAGATGAGGCAAAACACAATAATATTCGAGTAATAGGAGTGAGTGAAACAGCAGGAGACCACACAAACGATATAAAAAGAATATTTGCTGAAATAATAGCAGAAAATTTCCCAAACAAGGTAAAAGATACTGAGGTACAGTTAATTGAGGCAAATAGAACCCCAACGATCCATAACCCAAAGAAAAGCACACATAGACATGTAATAGTCAAGATCCCAGATATCCATCAAAAGAAAACAATATTAAAAGCTGCTAGAGAAATGAAACAGATCACCTATAAAGGAAAGCCCATCAGAATCACAGGAGACTTCTCAACAGAAACCATGAAATCAAGAAGAGCTTGGAGCGAGATATTACAGATTCTGAGAGAAAACAATTTCCAACCCAGACTGATGTATCCTGCAAAACTATCCCTCAAATTCAATGGAGAAATAAAATATTTCCACGACAAAGAACAACTGAAGAACTTCATGAGTGCCAAACCAGCATTGGAAAAAGCACTAAAAGATATTCTAGACAGAGAAAAAAGAGACCACAATCCCAAGAACAAGGATGGGCTGGGGATATAGCTCAGTGGAATAAGTGCTTGCCTAGCAAGCGCAGGGTCCTGAGTTCGATCCCCAGTACCAAAAAAAAAACAAAAAACCAAGAACAACGATAGAAATAACTCCCTAAACAGAATAAGTAATGAAACAGTCAGCAAAAGAAGGAAAACAACAAGTAAATAACATGACTAGAATAAGCCAACACATAATCATTATAACAATTAATGTAAATGGCCTCAATTCACAAGTCAAAAGGAAAACATTGGAAAAGTGGATTAAGGAACACAATCTAATGATATGCTGTGTACAGGAAACACATTTTACTCAAGAGGAAATCCACAGGTTGAAAGTTAAAGGTTGGAAAACAATTCTCCATGTAACAGGTCCCCAGAAAAAAGCAGGGGTAGCTATTATATTTGCAAACAATGTAAACTTCAAACCAAAAACAATCAAAAGAGATAAAGAAGGCCACTACATACTAGTTAGGGGAAAGCTACAAGAGGAACAGGTAACAATCCTAAACATTTATGCACCAAACAATTTAGCACCTAACTTTACAAGTCAAATCTTAACAGACATGAAAAATCAAATAACTAATAACACTATTGTAATAGGGGACCTAAACACCCCTCTGATGCAAAGAGACAGGTCAACTGGACAGAAACTCAGCAAAGAAATAACAGACCTGAACCAAAAGTGTGAACAAATGGACTTAGTAGATGTAGACAGAGTGTTCCACCCCACAACATCAGAATACACCTTTTTCTCAGCTGCACATGGGTCTTTCTCCAAAATAGACCACATTCTAGCCCATAGAGCATGTCTAACTAAGTGCAAAAGAATTCAAATTATCCTATGCATATTATTGGACCACAGTGCAATGAAATTGGAAATTAATGACAAAGAAAACTCCAAAAACCACATAAACACTTGGAAATTAGACAACAACCTCCTGAATAACCAATGGGTCACACAAGAAGTTAAAGAAGAAATTAAAAAATACCTACAAATAAATGAAAACGTAAGTACAACCTACCGGAACCTGGGGGATACAATGAAAGCAGTCCTCAGAGGGAAATTTATATCAATGAACTCATATACAAAGAAAACAGAAAGAAAGCAAATAAATAACCTAATGATACACCTCAAACTCTTAGAAAAAGAGCAACAAGCCAAACCAAGAGCCCAAAGAAGCGAGGAGATTATAAAACTCAGGGCAGAAATTCATGCAATTGAGATGAAGAAAACTCTACAAAAAATTAGTGAATCAAAGAGTTGGTTCGCTGAAAGAATAAATAAAATTGATAAACCCCTAGCCAACCTTATCAAAAAAAGAAGGGAAAGACCTCAAATTCAGGCAATACATTGCCTGCGCATGTACCGCTTGTTTATTTCATTTATGAGTATGGACTCCAGTTTTGACCACTTGCCTACAAAGTCCCAAAAACTGTCTTTCTTTATAGCTGAATAATATTCCATTATATAAAAATGCCGCCGTTTTTTAACCCAGTCTTGTGTGAATGGACACTTGGGTTGCTTCCACATTTTAGCTATTACAAATTGCCCTGCTATAAATATGGGTGCACATTTATCAGAGTGATATGATGTTTTCATATCGTCTGGGAAAATACCCAGAAGAGGAATAGCTGGTTTGAATTGAACCTCTAGACCTAGTTTGCTGAGAAATCTCCAAACTGCTCTCCACAGTGGTTGCACCAGTCTGCATTCCCACCAGCAGTGTAATAGAGTCCCTATTTCTCCACAATCTTGCCAGCATTTGTTATAGGATGATTTTTTCATACTGGCCAGTCTTACTGGGGTGAGATGAAATCTCGATGTTGTTTTTATTTGCATTTCTCGAGTGACTAAAAATGTGGAATATTTTCTCATATATTTATTTGCCATTTGTATTTCTTTATCTGAGAAGTGTGTATTCATCTCAGCTGCCCATTTCAGTATTGGGTCTTTGAATTTGGACAGGTACATGTTTTCTTATTCTTTGTATGTTCTAGATAGCAGTCCTTTGTCTGAAGGACAGCCAGCTAGGATTTTTTCCCAATTTGTGGGTTTTCTTTTTACTTTGCTGGTGATTTCTTTAGATGTACAAAAACTTTTCAGAAGGATGAGATCCCAATTGTTGATATTTTGATGTGTTTCCCTTGTGGTTTCATTTTTGTTCATGAACTCTCTGCCTAGTCCTATGTCTTCAAGATTTTTACCTACTTTCTCGTCCAATAGATTTAGAGTTTCTGTTTTAATGTTGAGATCTGTGATCCATTTTGACGTGAGTTTGGTGGTGGTGATAGACTTGGGTCTATTTTCAGTTTTTGGAAAGAGGCAAGCCAGTTTTTCCAGCACCATTTATTAAATATGCCTTCTTTTTTCCAGTGAGTTTGGTTGACCCCTTTGCCAAATATTAGGTAGCTGAGTGGGTTTTTCGTTATGGTTGCATCTTCCAGTCTGTTCCATTGATCCTCAGGTCTGTTTATTAGCCAGTACCAGGTTGGTTTCATTACAGTAGCTTTGTAGTATAATTTTAGGTTAGGGATTGTGACTCCACCTGACTTGTCCGTATTGCCCAGGATTGATTTTGCTATTCTGTGTCCCTTCTGGTTCCAGATGAATTTGAAGCATATTTTCTCTAGATCTGTGAGGTATGTTGACGGTAGTTTAATGGGAATTGCGTTGAATCTGTACAACAGTTTTGGTAGTATGGCCATTTTTACAATGTTTGTTCTTCCTAACCATGAGCAGGGTATGTTTTTCCATTTATTGAAATCCTCTTCAATCTCCTTTTTCAGAGTACTGCATTTTTCACTGAATAAATCTTTCACATTCTTTGTTAGATTGATTCCTAAGTATTTCAGTTTCTTGATTGCTATTGTAAAAGTTACGGTTTCCTCAATTTCTCTCTCAGTCTGTTTGTTTTTTGTGTATAGGAATGCTATTGATTTTTGGGTGTTGAGTTTGTATCCAGCTACGCTGCTGAATTTGTCAATTAATTCCAGGAGTTTTCTTGTGGAGTTTTTGGGGTCCTCCATGTACAGTATCATGTCATCGGCAAATAGTGATAGTTTAACTTCTTCCTTTCCTATCCTTATTCCTTTTACTTCTCTCTCTTGTCTAATTTCTCTGGCTAATGCTTCCAGAACTATGTTGAATAGGAGTGGTGACAATGGACATCCTTGTCTTGTTCCTGACTTTAAAGTGAAAGTTTTCAGTTTATTTCCATTTAGTATGATGTTGGCTGTTGGTTTGTCATAGATGGCTTTTATCAGATTGAGGTAGAGGCCATCTATTCCTATTTTTTCTAAGGTTTTTAACATGAATGCATGTTGGACTTATCGAAAGCCTTTTCTGCATCTATTGAGATGATCATGTGGTTTTTGTCTTTGGCTGTATTGATATGATGTATTACATTAATTGATTTGTGAATATTGAACCATCCCTTCATTCCTGGAAGAAATCCTACCTGGTCGTGGTGTATAATTTTCCTTATGATTCACTGTATTGTATTTGCTAGTATTTTGTTGAGTATCTTTGCATCTATGTTCGTTAGAGAGATTGGCCTGTAGCTCTCTTTCTTGGTTGGGTCCCTCTCTGATTTTGGTATCAGTATAATTCTTGCTTCCAGAAATGTGTTGGGGAGAGTTGCTTCCTTTTCGATTTCATTGAGGATTTTGAGGAGTGTTGGCGTTAGATCTTCTCTGAATGTTTCATAGAATTCTGCTGTGAATCCAGCAGGGCCTGGGCTTTTCTTTGTTGGTAAGTTTTTAGTAGTGTTTTCAATCTCATTAATTGATATTGGGTTGTTCAGGATTTTTACATCTTCCTGATTCAATTTTGGTAATTTGCACCTTTCTAGGAATCTGTCCATTTCTTCTGTATTTTCTATCCTATGGGAATACAGATTTTCAAAGTAGGTATTAATGATATTTTGGATTTCTTTGGGATCTGTAGTGACTTCTTCCTTTTCATTCCTTATTGTATCACTGGTGTAAGAACCTGAGGGTGGGAATATAAACTAAGAGACATGAAGGAAATCTGTTTAAAAGCAAAGAACAGATGGGACGAGTGAAAGGAGAAAAGAAAGAGGCAAAAATGTAAGTATGTATGTATGTATATACATATGTGCAGGAGGGCTAACATGGTTCTACTATTGTATTATATCACTTAATGTTAAGGAATGGTTGATGACAGGTTATTCCATCAATCTTGTATGACTTGTATGTGTTATCCTGAGCACACACTTTGAAGATATCAATTTGCAAAGCAGCAACTACTGTTGGTTTTCTGATGCTTTGTCTATAATTCAATTCTGATCTTACTGTTATTGTACTACTTTGTGCCTCTTTGTTAATGCTTTCTGGTTTCTTTTCTTTTTTTTTTTCCTGTTGTTGAGATGATTAATTGTTTGACCAATTTCGCATATCTGTATCTGTGTTCATGAATATGTACTTCGAAGATATCAATAGGTAAAGCAACAACCATTGTTGAGTCCATGTCACATTGTCTGTAAATCAGTTTTGATTGTACTATTTCTTATGCCACTTTGTGTCTGTTTGTTAATATGTTTTTGTGCTTTTACTTTTAAAATAAAAAAGTACTATTGAAATTATTGCTAAATTTTAGAAAACATTCATTATCAATATGTCAAATAATGTCAAGCTCAGGTAATCTAAAATCAACTAAGCAAACAAATACAAAGAAAGAGGTATTTTTGTGATAAATCAGTTATCACCAAGACAATACTTTCATCTTTCATATGCGTGGGTGCAAATGGAGTAGGGTGAGATGCCAACTACACTGATCACAAAACATATAGAAATTAATGCATGGAGAATAATATGTGTAAGAAATTTAGAAAATAAAAGCAAACATATAAACTTACAGTGGTACTTAATGTTTTAATATAGAAACAATGTCGTGCTTCAATTTGTAATAGGTAAATATTGGAAACAACCCAAATGCCCATCCACTGAGGAATAGATAAAAAAGTTATGGTCTTTTTATACAATGGAGTACTACTCGACATAAAGAAAGATAAACTTGAGACCTTTATAGGTAAATGGGTGCCACTGGAGACCATACTCATAAGTGAAATAAATCAAATGCACATGTGTAAACATTGTATTGTCCCCCTAGTGTGAGAAGCTGAACAAGTAGGTAAGACCCAAAATGTTCAATGAATACTGTGAAATGAGAAGCAACTGGGTGTAGTGGCAAATGAATGTAATCCCAGTACTCAGGAGGCTGAGGCAGAAGGATTGCTGCAAGTTGCTAAAAAGTGAGTTCAGGGCCAGTCTGTACTACATAGGGAGGCCCTGTCTCAAAAAAGGCAAAAAAAGAAAAAAGAAGAAAGAAAGAAAGAAAGAAAGAAAGAAAGAAAGAAAGAAAGAAAGAAAGAAAGAAAAGAAAAGTCCAAATGGAAAGAGAAATTATGCTGGAGAAAAGAGAAATATATTAAAGGTATTTATACTACTAATTTCTCTTAATTCAATGAAAAGAAAGGTTTGTGCTAATATTGTTTGCACATTTTTTAATGCCTATATCTTGTCCTCTCAGTAACTACTTTGAAGATAACAATATGCAATGTATTAACCACTGTTACTCTCCTAGAATCTTGCTTTGAAATTTTGTTTCGCTTTGCTTTTTTCTCTTTAAAATTAAAAAAAAAAGTCATCCTTCACTGGAGCGCCCTGTTATGGGATGATCTTCCGTACTGCGCAAGGGCGTGGTAGCCAGCCTTCCACTCCAGGAGTGCGGGGCGAGCCCTTGAGGGCGGGGCTTAGAGGAAGGCAGGTGTGGGTCACGTGCCCTGAGTTCTTGAAGCGGTGCCAGGGACCTTTATTCTCTCCACTTTTTCTCCTTGTTTTCCTCGCCCACTTCCGCTCCTGGTTTCCCTCACCTACGTCCCCTTCTTTCTCTCTCTCTGCTTCTCCCCTCCCCTTGCTCTCCTTCCCCCTCCTTCTCTGCCTGTCTTCTCTGTCTTTGTCTCTCTGTGTCTCTCCCTCCTTTCCGCCGTTCCAGGGCTCCACCATAGGATCTGCCTTGGCACAGGACCCAAGAACAAGGAAGCCCACCAAAGACACACAGAAACATCTGAAGCTAAGGGTTTACACTTTACAAAAATAAAGGAAAGTTATTAACTAATAAATCATCAACATTGGGTTATTAACAGTAAATATCTTGAGCAGTTGGCAAAGACTTCTTCTGGTTCCTATCCCCTAAAATTCTTTAAACCTCAATCTTTAAAATTAAAAGTTCCTATATTATCTTTCTCAAATGTAATGTGTTCTCCAGTGTCTTCAAAAAAATATTGTTTAGTTTATTTTTATATAGTTCAGTATAATTACTAAGATCCTTAATCAAATGTAAATTATTCTATCATAGTTTATAATGAAAACCTTTCAAAACACGTTAAAATGTAAAATTTTATTACTTTAAAATCTTGATAACCGGTGTGTGGTGGCCCATGCTGGTAATACTAGGACTTTGGGAGGCTGAGGCAGGAAAATTACAAGTTCAATACTAGTCTTGGCTAACATATTTGAAACACAGAGTGACATGCCTCAATCAATAAATCTTAATGTCTTATCAATTCCTCTAGAATTATACTGTGTAAATAAAATTCAGTTCAGAGAAAGAAAAATACATACTCAGAATGTTGCCTTAAGTAACAAGAGTAATTTAAGGTTATGTATAAAACAAGAAAAAATTTAGGGCAAATGAAACATTGTCTGAGGAAGAAAAAGGAAATCAAAAGTGTATTGGAGGGCTGGGGATATAGCTCAGTGGAATAAGCGCTTGCCTAGCAAGCGCAGGGTCCTGAGTTCGATCCCCAGTACCGCAAAAAAAAAAAAAAAAAAAAGTGTATTGGGCAAGAAGCAGGAACACCTTTCCAAAGGAAGATGCCCACCCCTGCCTTTTACCATGTGATAGCCTTTCAGCATTCAAAATAGTTTTCTGTATTACACAGATCTGAAATGAGTCCTCTTAATTTTTTCAGTTTATGAAGCAGTGAAAAGAAGGAGGATATATGGCCTCAAATAAACTTTATCCACTCACATTCTGCAGAATGAACTGATCACTTTCAGTGACAATGGTGAAATATTTGAAATTATATGAAAGCCCTAATTAGTATGTAAGTACAATGTGTCACTGCTCACATGCATCTTTATCTTCTACTGCACATGAGTGTTAATTGATTTGTCTTATATTACAATTTGACCTTTCAAATTTGTATTGACTATACTAGCGAAGACCTTGTGATTCACTGTTGTGTATTTCATAGTGAATAATCCAGTTGTAGCTGTAATAAGACAAATAGAAAGAGAAATGTCTACATTCATAGTCATTTTTGTTTTCATGTGAAAACATTACCTTATTGAAATAGTCTTGATGTGAAACAAAACAATAAGAACATAGAATCTAAAAGGCAAAATGACAAATTGTATAGTGCCAAATACCATTATAATAAACTCCCTTTACACTTGTAGACTAAGCAAGGGGGAAAAGTTTTCAGCTTTTCCAAATCAAAAAAAAAGAAAATTCCCAGGGTGAGTTCATTCTGCAGAATGTGAATGGATAAAGTCTATTGGAGGCATATGTCCTCCTACTTCTCAATGCCTCATAAACTGAAAAAATTAAAAGTACTCATTTCAGCACTGTGCAATACAGAACACTACTTTGGAGCATATACAGATGAATGCGAAAAGGTTATCCCACAGGGAAAATAACTGGATGCTCCAGAAGTTATCATGCTTTTTTTTCTAGGTTTGAGCCTGTGTTTATTTATCTCATTCCTAGCCTGTCTGCCCTTAAAATCCTCTTAAAAACATGAAAGTATCTTCATGCTGATTTTAAGAAAGTAAGAATAAAAAGGAAAGCTGCACAAAATTGGTAAAAGATGTATTGTGATTAAAATGTGTTGTATGTTTTGCTCTTAACTGTTTGAACATTCAGTGCTTTGAAGTGGCATATACTTTAATGGAGAAAAAGAGTTATTGGGGACATAGAAGCCTACATATAACACTAACACTGCACAGAAATTTACCACTTAAAACATGCATTCTCGTGTGACTCCAGGTCATTGAAATAGTAGGTTATTGGAGTTTTTGTTTGCTTGTTTGTTGGTTTTTTGATATTGGGAATCAAACTCAGAACCTTGCACTTCCGTGCTTGTGCCACTGAGCTACAACCCGGGCCCCAAAATAGTAGGTTATTAAAATACACTTAGCATCATACATCAATGAATATTTAGAACTATATCTTATGTAGGGGGCAGTATCTCAGTTTCTACATTAATTCACATGATTGTTCTATTGCATAAGAAAAAATAGAACTATTTAGGTTACATAATCAGACCAGAAGAGTGACTGTATATTCTTTGCAGCATGAATTTCAGATCCTCTAACTTTGTTTAAAATGCCTGCAATGATTAAAGGCTTTAAGGGCCATGAATAGCTCAGGGGCACAAGTGCCTGCCTGCAAAGCCTTAGGTTCTGAGTTTGATACCACTAACTAAATAAATAAATGAAGACTTTCACTGAGATAGATAGATAGATAGATAGATAGATATGATCAAACATATGAGTTGTGTGCAAGTAGCTCTTCCAATGTAGAAAACAATGAAAATAGAAACTGTATTAAAGTTTCTAAAAATCTGAATATCATCTATAAAGTTTCAACTTAATTTATTTTTCTCCTAAGATATGATTTCATAGTTTTATAAAGTGAAGTTGATATAAATTCATATAATGTTTTTCTGCATCTGTAAGTAATAGAAATATTTACAGAAGTAAGGTACACAATAAATAAAGTCAAAACAGTAGTTTTATTGTTATCTGAAAGTTGCACACACTTCCTCATTAATGAGGAATGGATAATTATCCTTCACTAAATGAAAGAATGAATTCTAGTTGACAAAATATAGTGATAACCGAAACTTTTCATATAGTCCAGTTTCAAGGATTATTTTCCTATTGCCTTTGTGAAGTATATCAATGGGCATGATTTTTCTAAGTATACAGAGTTATAGATTAGAGTATCCAATAAAGTACAAAAAGAAAAATAACCAGCTCCTAAAAGCTAAGCAAGATTATGTGGTGTCTGATTTTCAGAAGAAGGGAGAACAGAAACCAAAGTAAAACTATAAAATGCTAAAGCTATCATAAGTCTATTTAAGTAGAGAAGCCGGGGTCTTATGTCACATTTATAACTTCATCATAAAATTACACCTGTTTTTTTAATGTGAGTAGGTATTTTAACAAAATTTACTTCTCACATTTGAAGTTTGCTTAAGAAATTCACTACATATCAACAAAATCCCAAAATGTTTGCAGTAAAGTTTCCATTTTGTTATAGCTAGAAAAATAATACATGTTGCAAATGCATGCAAAAATCAGTAAGTTATGGAGTGTATTGTAATAAAATTTAATGCCTGCTTTTCAGAATTAAAATTGTGTTTTGAATCATGTTTCAGATTTCTCCATTCTTGCAACTGTTTTCCCAACAGTTTTATATAATACATATTTGCCTACAAGGAAACTTTCAAAGTGCACTAGTTTTACTAGAGAAAAAAACAGAACAAAGATTTTACCATGTTTAGATACAGAAATTAAAAGTATAAAAATGTAGCTCCAAGACCTGAAAACGTACATATACATTAGTTCGTAGCCTGTGTATTTCTCAGCCAATATGCTTATGATTACACATATTAAAGTACTGAAGTAGTCATCTCATTCCTTTTATCATGCAGATTCCAACTTAATCAGGCAGTGAGTAATTAGATGAATGGTGCAACCAATAAAACATTCAATGTAAGTTTTGATAGATAGTATAAAAAGAAAGAAAACAATTCTGAAAAGTTTATATGGTTTCAGTTATACAAGTTATTTTCCCCACCAAAAAAGTCATTTGTGAATATGCAAATACATGTTGTTTGCTATGACAGGTGTAGGGACTATGACTGATACCCCACGGATTTAGTTCAGAGATGTTTCTAAACATCTGAGCATACACAGGATAGTTTCCACATAATTATGTGACTCAGAATATGAAGATGTTAAAACAATTCCACAATGATGGAGTAATGATATCTTAAAGCTGGTCATACATATATGATCAAAAGCCAAAATATACAGGCCTGAGTATATTCAAAAAGATTATAATCATTCATAATATGTTGTCCAATTACATTAATATGAGATGAGATCAGTAGCAAAATATTTGGAAATTTCATGAATATGCACAAATTAAATACAAATTTCAACTCTTTTATGATAAAAATATTCATCAAAATTAAGAGCATTAGGAGAATGTTCTGGCTTATATCTAGTTGTCCTCTCAAAGCCTAATGTGTTCACAGGCAAGACTTTCGGGAAGTGATTGGATCATGAATGTGTGATACCGGTTTAAGGGCAGGCAAAACTGTATTAATTCACTTACTGGATTAGCATGGTTCTGTGTGGCTGAGTGAATTTACAAGGACAGAAGCCCTGCCATGGGTGTGAGTGGCACCAATCAATTGGCTTACAGTCTGAATGGAAGCAAAAGGGAAAGGGAGGTTCACTATACTTCCTGCCTGACATGTCATAAATGGTTTCTCCTCCACATTGCCTTTCTGCCGTGCCATCCTGCCTTAAAGCCAGCAGACTAAGGATTGACACCTCCACAACCTGTGGATAAACATTTTCTTTTTAAACTTGTGGGTGTTGCATAATTTGTCAGAGCAGCAAAAACGTAACTAAGACAGGGACTCCCAATCCAATAGAAGAGATCTAGGAATAATTTTCCTCTCAATATGGCTGATTTCAATATGATGAAAAGATTTCTCCTAAAAGCATGAACAAGATGACAACTGTGGTGAATGTTCTAACCAGAACAGTTAGAAAAGATATGCACACTTCTTAAATCCAGAATAAAAGTTTAACTATATTTTGCTGGATGAGGCAGCCTTGTATGTAGAACATTCATAGTCTACAAAAAAACCCAAAAAACAAAAAAGCTAGTAGAACTGATAAAGAAAGATTGGCTGAAAGATACAAGATACATATATTCAAATCAGTTGCATTCCTTTACACTAACAATTAATAATCAAAAGTTAAATCAATAAAAGAATATCACTTGCACTAAAAAGTTTTTAAGAATTAAACTTAATGAAAGAATTGCTGGATTTTGTATGAAAATTATACATAACAATAACAGAAATAACAGAAAACTTAAATAAATAAGTACCTCATGTTCAAAGAATGCAAGATTTAGTGCTGATGAAATTTCAATACTCCTTAAATTTACTTACAGGGTCAACACAGTTTTTTCATCTTTTTGAGACGTTTCCCCTATGCAATAGAGGCTGACTTTGAACTTACATTGTTCCTCAGCTGTCCTCAAACTCTCAATGATCCTCCTGCCTCAGCCTCCTGAGTGTTGGGATTGCAGACATGCACTGCCACACCTACCTCCAGTGTCATGTTCTTAACAGGAGAAGAAAAAAATTAGAAAGTGTGGTTCTATAAGATAGTAGACTTGATCAGGACAAATGATTTGGCAGATGCTGTGGAGCACCTGCAGATGCTCAGTGGACCGCCAGCTCTCAGTTCACTAGAGTGAAAGAGATGCAGAAAAGCACAGTGCTTCAAGCTATGTGGGCTTCCACATCCAGGCTGCACCAATTATTCATTTGCATGAACCTACATTTCTCATTTACATCTTTGAAAAAATGATAATATCCAACTCATCAGGTTGAGGATTATTTATAAGGACTTCCAAAAGTATTCTTAAAGATTATGATTGTTAACTTTATGGGGTTAGAATTCAGAAAATTCAAGACATGTACAGCAGAAGTATCTGCTGATATAATTACATTCATGCAGGCAACTGAGCATCTCAGAAAGTGTAAAATTATTTGGGAAAAAACAAGAGTAATGAGATCTGGGGAATTTTATTATGATTTTTAAGTTAAGTAAGATCAAGTATGGCTAACTTTATCAAAAGCATAACTAAAGGCTACATTTTAAGCTCAAAAATAGCTGAATTTAAAAATAATTTTGTTTTATTATTTCAAAAAAATGAAAGAAAATATTGTTTGCTGAGACTCTCTGTAGTGCTTACTATAGAGCGGAAGTTGTGACATGATAAATGATTCTAATTGTAATAACTGAAAGTGGTTTCTAAATTTTATAATTTCTCTGGAAGGAGATTTCTGATAGATGAGCTATGCCTGATTAAGAACATGAAGGAATTAGAGATTATTGTGTATTTTTGACTAGGGGCGTAATGATGACATTGCCAATGTTGGTAATATGGTATGTTAAGAAAAATAATAAAAATGTTAGGTTTTAGGAGTTAGTGAATACTGAATATTTAAGTCCACATATCTTGCAGTTAGCCTGAAAGAAAAGCTTGAAACCATGTATTAATTTTCCTCTTTTAGCTTTTTGTGAGTTATTTTTTTAACTTTTCTTTCTCTTAGTGGTTTGGTCATAGCATTAATTTCCTAACATTCCCTCTGGATTTTTATTATTCTGCATTATAATTACATGAATCTATTTAATTTTTAGCTGTCTGTTTTTAAGTAGTCTCATTGTTTTCTTATTTCTGCCTCAACACATGAAAATATTATTGCATTGATTTCTCTTATCTTAAAACAATCTTATAAGGTGTATCAATGCAAAAAAATCTATTAGTACACTAATGTGTTCAAGTCTTCATTTATCTATCAGAGTTCTTCTCATCCCTCCTTTTGTTTTGACATTGTTTGTCTTGGCTGAATTTATTTAAGTAAATGTTTCACTGTATGCTATTATTTCAAAAGGGCAATGCCCTCAGCAGGTCAAGAACTCTTAATCAAGAAAAAGATGATTAATAGTACCATCTTGAAATTGCATCAATTTTAATTTGTCTACAAATTCTATTACCATTCTAATGTCTCCATGGCTCACAATATTTTAACATGACCTCTTCATGAAAGTGTGAGCAAAGAAGCTGAAATAGAGAATATTTCAAAGTTAGAAAAGACAAGTGGGGAAATATGTGGGCACACAAGTAAATTTCAGTGCTATAATATTCTATACAAAATAAGTGTTTTATTCAGCAAAGAGTATCCAATATTATATATTGCTCAGATTGCATGCCAGAAACTGTTATTAACAAAATATCACAGCCTTTCACATGAACAACATCTGGATGTTAAATAACATATACCAGAAACTTACCCCAAATCAGGAAGAATTCATAGTTTATGCATTTTACTGAGAATCTGTCCATTGCCTAATCATGATATGAGACAAAATAGTGGTGTGGATTATACATATGTAGGTACTAACTAAAATTGCACGAACTGCATGTGAAGTCAGCCTGTTTCACAATAAGTAAACCAGAGTTTATTATATGTATGTAAAAGCCATAAAAAAACCCTTTATACAAGTTTCTTGGTTCATTAAAAATTTGCAGAATGTGTTATTATTAGGTTTCTCTTCTCTTAGGCCATTTAAAATATATATGTTCTGAGATATCTGTCCTTGACAAAGTTAACCTTGTAAAGGTTATCTACAATACATATGTTACTAAAATATTTATACTAAAAAGTGCTGCAATACATTTGAATAGCACACCAATAGCCATGACATAGTAGTTTTCACAGAATTTTTTAAATTACTACTAATATCACTGCTTATAAAGCTAAGTTGTCATGGAAGATATTCAGGTGACTTTTATTCTACTTGAAATATTTAGATAGTTTCTCTAGAGTGCCTAAGAGTAGAGTTATACATTTAAAAGTCAATTAGAAAATATTCAAAAAGGCGGAATAAACCAGGCTACTCTATTTGATCATCTGATTTATAGCATTAGTCCTCATTGAAAACAAGCTGTAATGTTTCTGTGATGATCAAAATCTCCATAAGCAAAATAAGATGTGAACAAAATTAATCTGGGGCAGAAGCTTATAAATGTATTTGATTAAAAATTTATAAACCACTTTCAATGGGCGGGCACAATTTTAAACAGTGAGACTCTGATTATTACAAAAGCAAAAACACAAAATTTGAGAAGCCGGCGGTTGTCATCCTAAATATTGCATTATTTTGATGGAGAAGGAAAATAAAAATAAGTGAAAACACACTCAGTAGAACTGTAGGGCATGAAGGGGAAAATGGCAGATTAAAGAGAGTAAAGAGCATGAGTCCTACTATTCCACACAGGGTGACCGAGAAGGCTGGCATCTGAGTGTGAATCTCTACGTGACAGAAAAGACACTAAAGATACGGCAGAGATTCCATGCAAAGGAATACAGGAATAGTACCCCCATATGGTAAATACCAAACTCCAGTAAAGCGAGGTCACTGGGACTAATGTGTTTCTTAATGCATGCAGCTTTAAAATATACTCTATATAACAAATTATCTCTTAGCAGAAATATATTTATAGTGTTAGTATTTTTCCTTAATTCCTGAATACCATCAGCGTTCAAACTCATATCTTTAAGACAGTATTTGTATTAATGCAATAACCAGTCACATGGTAACTGCTGGAAATGTACTCAAAATCTATGTCACATCCAAGGACTGCAGTGGCGCCCCTGCTTCTCAGGTAACAAGGCAAAGTTTGCCCATAGTGCTCAAGGATTGGTTTAGCCTACCCTTTCTCTCCTACATCAGAAAAAGCTCTTACTCTTCATTGAAAATATCCATCTTACTGTTTAGGGACATTGCATCAGCTGATATTTCTATGTATGATGTGTTCCCTTAGCCAAAATCTCCATTTCTTTAACCATGTGGCTTGAACCAATTGTCACCTTCATTTTCTCTGTCTCACCAAGTTTGGCAGGCTCCTAAAATCTTTCTCATTATCCACTATGATTATTGTATGTATTTTACCTTTGCTGTTCAGTTTTTGTCCCCTTAGTTAGGATTACATCATGTGCATAACTTCCTGGTATGCTAAGCATCACAAAGCCTTAGTGTAGTTAGTGTATATGTACTTTGGTTGTACAGATAGAACAAAAGAAATAACCTTTACTATTCATGTCCGCGAAGACTACTACACATGATCAACTGTTTAGAAAGTGCAGTTTCTCTTATCAATTTTCTTTTCTTTTTTATAAGTTTATTGGTATAATTTATATATGCATAATGATCATATTCATCATAGGCAATTTGTACCTGTACATGGTGTATCATACATCCTGTTTTTCCCCATTCCCCTACCCTTTCGTCAACCCCTCATTCCCTTCTTATTTACATAGGTTTGTTTCCATTTTATCCTTTTCCTCATTTTTTCTTTTCCATTCAGGCCTCTCAAATAATTTCCTCTGAATTATTACTTCTTATTTCACAATATGTATTACATATTTGAGTTCTTATTTATACTTTAGGTTTCTCACACCAGAGAGACAATGCAATCTTCAAACATGTATGTGTTGGATTCATTTCACTTAAGAGTCTGTGCCACAGTCCATCTGTCTAACTGTAAATTTCTCAAGTGTATCCTTCTCAGTGGCTCAGTAGTATTCCACTGCATAAAAACCCCACATCGTTTTTACCCATTCCTCAACTGATGGGCATTTGAGTTGTTTCCAACATTAGTTGTTACAAACTGTGCCGCTCTAAACTTGGGTTTTTATATATCACTGAGGTGTGGTGCTTTGAATTCTTTTGCGAACCAACTTTATTTCCTTCGTTCTGTTTCTCACCTTCTGAAGTTTATTCATCATTTTCCTCTCACCGACTGTGTTTTCTCCCACCTCTATCACTTGAACAGTCTTTGTCAATTTATTGCGTTTTGTGCTGCTGAGCGCTCTTTTTCTCCTTTACCTGTGATTCAACTTCTATACAGCACTAGACCGTATTTTTGTTTTTCTATGTTTGAATAAAATTGTTACATTTTCTAAATTTGAATAAGAAAAATATAAAACATATTCTCTTAGACATTTTACACATTTTCAATCTGCAAGTACCCTTTTCTAAATTAGAAACTATTATAGCCTTTTTGTTGAGTACTGAACATCATTTATGAAGGTGATGTCTTAAATCTTCTTTGAAGTCTTTTTTCAAATTTCAAGTTGCAAAAATTTATTTTGAACAGATTATTTCTTACTTGACTACCAGCTACCATAGCACTACCACTCAGGTGTATAGGATTAGAATAATATTCAATCCTATGTAGCACTGTGGTATTACCAGAAAAATGTTTTTAGGTACACATAAAATTCAGAGGGAACAACACTTTTTTACAAACTTTTGACATGCTAGGTATGCATATTAACTTTTTTCTCACTATTGTATTTTAGAGAATTACTTTTACAATCTTTTGAAGACAGTTTATCTACTGCCAGATTTTATTTCAAACTGTGAAACGAGACACATAGCCTTAAGCAACTTTTTAATGATCTGAGGTTTAAAATGAAGTTTCCGATTCAGGGTACTCATTATACCTCTTAAAACTAAGCAACGCGTTCCTAGTGCTGTTACTCAACCACATACCTCATGCAATTGTTTATCTGCAATTACTTCAATGTTTGACTGAAATCGAGGGCTACATTGTAATATATGGCAGGTGAATCAATAAAAGTTCTGGAATGATATTTATCGTTACTAAAAATACTGTTAAGCTATGAAAGGGAATCTTTGGACAAGAATGGCTTTTATTTTGTGTGCTGCCTTGTTGCTGAAACACAAGAATCACGGCGTGCAGATATCCACTGGCAATTTGGCCTTTTGTCTTTGCACCAAAAAGCAAGTTCAAGCCGTTCAGAAAATTAGTTTTGTTACCATTAATGAGTTGTGTGCCCGAGTTCACATTAGATGAGGATGAAAGATTATAATTTAAACCTTTCAAGCCTTTTAAGGGGGATTTTTTTAGTTAAGTCCATGAGGCATTCACCTTTCTCAAGGGTTCACTGGAAGTATTATTGTTAAATTATTCATAAATGACATGAAATATTATAATTACCATTTAATTTTGTCTTATTGGGAAAAATAAGGTTACGTAGAAAATTTGGGCAGCTGTGTTAGTATAAAAGGAATTGGGAGTTCATATTTCAAAATGAAATCAATTAAGTTTAAGACAGAAAACATTTGACACAAGAAAAATGATCTATTGTGTAATTAGAGAAAAGTCATGTGGTATCTAAGTCTTTAGCTTAAGAATATGGAATTTTAAAGATAGAAGTGACATTGAAGCCCATGTATGTTATCTCACCCATGTAAATAATGCACTGCATGTGTTTTTTTTTAAAGAGAATTGAAAAAAAAAATAGCAAAATGCCAGTATCCCAGTATGTCCTTTTAATAACTTTGTACTGATCAAAAGTTAACTAAGGTGATATCTGCTAAATACATAGGATGAAATCTCACTTCAATAAACTTCTGCAAGCAAATTAACTTTATTTTGTCTGTACAGAGCAGAAAGCCTTAATTGCGACATGTCATACTCAGTGTTTTATATTTACATGTAAAAATAAAACTATTACAACTGGCCCGATAACTATATATGCACATATATTACAGGATCTACAGTATTGGTGAATATATGTGTATAATGTGCACACACATGACACAGCATGAGGACTGTTTAGAAGATGAAATGTTTTACAAACTTTAATTATCAATAAATATAGGTTAACATTTGCCTTTGGAAAAAATCACCTTTCTCTGTCGTGAGTTGGGGAATGATTTCAGAATTTTCTATTGTTATATCGTTGTCTACATTTCATTGTTTCTGGACTCCTCTTCCCATGTTCGAACACAGAAATCTTGTGTCTTTCTGTCCCTCTTTGCCTGGTCATTTCTTTTTTTGTCCCCGCAGCCAGAAAAATTTCTCTGCTTTTCAGGACTTGTGATAAAATTTCACCCACCTGGATAATCCAATAATGCCTTTCCTTCTTGCTCCTTGGCCATGTATCCAAATTCTTTTTGCCTAGAGAGTGGAAAGTTAATATATTTGGGGAGTCATCTTAATAAACACAATGTTAGTTTGAATATATTTATTAGCATATGGAGTGACAAAGGGTGAAAAATTTGCTAAAAGATATTGCTCACATATTCACATAAACTCTTTTTTATTCTTCCAACAGTATAACCTAAAATATTATTAAACTTATTTTATTCCATGTGGATTAATATTTCAGAAATAAATTTTAATGCCATATATTTTTCATAAATAATGTTTATTAAATAATATGTTTAAAATCAAGCTAACAAGTATACTTTATATTATTTATAACATTTTGGATAAGTACATTATATTTACTTTTTGAGTGATTTTTCAGAGATACGTGACATTATTATTAATCTGCATTCATTTTCTACAAAAGATCTCTGGATCTTATTTGTTCACTGAAATTTTATATTTTATGACCAATATCTCTAAACATCCTGATCTCCCCATGCCTACCATCATCATTTTACCCACTCTTCTATGAGTTCAACTTTTTGGACATTCCACATGTAAGTAATATCATGTAGTATCTTTCTGTGACTGCCTTACTTCATTTCACATACACCAAGTTGATGCCTGTTCCAAATGACATGATTTCCTTCTTTTGTAAAACTAAAATTATTGCATTGTGTATACAAAACACATCATCTTTATTCATTAGTCGTTGGATGGAAATGGGTTAATTGCGTACCTTTGGCGTTATGGACAATATTGCATGAACTTGGTAGTACAGAGGACCATGAATATACCCCTAGTAGTGGAGTTGGTGTACCATACGATAGGTCTATCTTTACTCATTTGTAAAATATTATTTTCTTATATATAACCACTGTGCAAATTTACTGTTCTCATCAACCAGGTGCCAGGTTTTAATTTCCTTTATGGCACTGCCAATACTTGTTTTCCGTGGTCATGGTACAGTCATTCAAGCAGCGCTGAGAGGGGGCCTCATTGTGGTTTTCATTTTCATTTTTGTGGCTATTGATAATGTTCATCTTTTAAAAAACCCTGCTAGATATTAGTATATTTTCTTCTGAGTATTATCTATTTAGATTTTTCAACCATTTTTAAACACATTGTTTGTCTTATTGATATTGCCGTTTGTGTTCCCTACATATTTCTAATATAAATTCTTTGTCAGATTTATGATTAGTAAATATTTTCTCACATATGGCTCATCTATTCACTCTCCATTTTTACCTTTCCTCTGATATAACTTTTTATTTTAATGTCTTTCAGTTGCTTTTGTTGCTTGTACCTTGGGATCACATATAAATAAATAAATATATCCATGTGTGCACACATAGAGAAAGCTGTCGCCTAGACTAAGGTCATGGAGGTTTCCCCTTATATTGTTGTCTGTTGATTTTAGTCTTAGGTCTTACAATTAAGTCTTTACTCTCTTTTGAAGTAACTTTTCTGCATGATATGAAATATGAATCAGCTTCATTTATCTACATATGTATGTCCAGTTTTCACAGTGATATTTATTGAAGGGACTCACTACTTTCTCGCGTGTTCTGGGAACTTTTGTAAAAAATCATCTTTGCCACTATAAGCACTAGTATGTGTGTACTGCTGTAGTAATTCCTTATATCTTTGGGGTCACGTGGGTTATGTAGAATTTCTAATATTAGTTATTGGCGAAAACTCTACTGATTTCCATAATGGTTGTACTAGCTTACCTTCCTACTAACAATGTAAGCGGGTTCTCACCACAGCCTCACCAATATTTGTTATCCTTTGAATTCTTGATGAGTGCCATTCTTTTTCATATAATTTGCATTTCTTTATTGGCCAGAGCTGTTGAACTTTTTTTCATATATTTATTGGCAATTTGTACTTCTAAGACATTTCTAAGAAGTATCTATTTATTTTTCTTGCCTATATCTTGATGGTGACATTTTGGTGATATAATCTTTCTGAGTTCTTCACAATTCATAATAGATCGATTCTGAAAGCAGCCCATATTCTCATCAATAGAGGAATGGATAACAAAATGTGGCATTTATATATAACAAAATACTACTCGGGTAAATAGTGGAGAATTTGAGACATTTGTAGGAAAATGAATGTACCTACAAAGTACAGTGTTGAGTGAAATAAATCAAACCCATAAACTTAAATACCATATCGTGGCTGTCATTTGAGTGAGGCAAAGTACAAATAAAAAGCACAATAAAGGATGGATAGAAAAAACAACAGTTTAGGGCTCTTGCAAATGGGAAGAGTCCAGGAGACAGAGGGTGAAGGGAAGAGGGCATCAGTAAAGGGAATTAAGGACATTCCATTTACAGAAACCTAATAGTCTCAGTCAATGTAAACCTTATGTCATATGCATGAGCTAAGAATAATAATAAGAAGAATGAACGTGGTGAAAAGGAAATTAGAGGCAAAGGAAAGAAAGGGGTGGAAAGGGGATTGAAAAGGG
This sequence comes from Dinomys branickii, assembly GCA_004027595.1. Lineage (NCBI taxonomy): Eukaryota > Metazoa > Chordata > Mammalia > Rodentia > Dinomyidae > Dinomys > Dinomys branickii. The sequence continues at coordinate 74,275 of PVLD010006514.1, read as the reverse complement.
AACAAGCTGTACAGTATCCATGTACTCACTCTCCAAGGTGAATATAAATTCATGTACTAGAAACGTGTACTAATACCAACAAATCAGAAAAAAATCGATCAAAAATAAATGCCTTGGTCTACCCTTATAATCACACATATATTATTGTCTGTCCACTTGAAGTAAGGACTTATGCCAGTCTTTGTAGGCTGGCTTCATCTGGGAAATCTTTTCACTCATCAACCTGGCTAGAATTTCTTGGCAGGAATTCTGACATGTCTTGTGGGTAGATTTGCTGCCGGAGTCCTTGGGCAAATGGGCCTGGCTTCTGGGTCAGCAGATGGTTGGGTGTGTAGAATTGAGTCCTGAGCCTGAATTCAGTGGGGTGAACCTATTTCTTGAGTGTTTGGGGTTGACCTAGAGGACAGACTGGGAGCTTGTATTCCTGGGAGTTTCCTTAAGCTTTGAGTCCTTAAAGGTTTATCTGGCTCAGCATTCAACCAGAGCATACAGGAACTGGCTAGGTTTGAGATGGGCCTCGTATCTGGTCCTACTTGATTGTACCTAAACTATGAGTCCAGCGGGTCTGGCCCAATGTGGAGATACACCTGGAGCTGAGTTTGGGGGCAGTCCTGGGGGCCTGACCTGGAGCTTCGGTCTTCAGCGTTGATGTTAGAGCCTGAGGTGAGTCCTCCCCAGCTTTGGTGTCTTCTAGTTTGGGTCTTTACTGTTGCTCCACTGGAATTTGGAATGAGGGGACAAACCAGAAGCTTGGAGGTGAACAGATGTTGGGGCAAGTGAAGAACGTGAGCCCAAAAGGGTGAGTCCACAGGCTGGATCATGAGTGCTACACTAGAACCTGAAGCAATGCCAGCTGCTCTAGGAACTGGGTCCCCAGCATAGACTGCTATCTAGTTCTATAGGTGGTAAACTAGACCCCTGGGCCTACGAAAGTGATTTTGTAGATTGAATCTATGGGGACATATCCAGCACTGGAAACTACTGGGGTGGGTGTGAAACCTAGGTCAGCTAGAGCATGGAATCACAGTGATTAACCTGGAAAGTGGGACTGCCTGTAAGTGGATTGGTCTAGAGATTGCATCTGTATGGCCCAACTTAAAAATTGGGTCTGCAGATGCCAGGCTAAGGGACAGAGCTGATGAGACCCCCATGGTGCTGTCTACCCTGGAGTCTCTCTGTGGTACTTGGCCTTGAAATCACATGTGCTTATAGCTTGAGGTCACCAGAGTGATTATGGTGGTTGAGCCATGTGGACACTGAGACCATAAAACCATTTGGAGACGGGGTCCACTCAATCTGTCTTGGGGCTGTTGCAGAATCAAAGTGCTGGCCAAGAGACTGAGCTTCTGAGATCTGTCCACCAGTCTACACTGCAGACTGCAGCTTAGGAAGTACTGCCATGGATAATGGAAAACTCTCCTTCGTATCTTCTTTGTGCATTTTTTCTTACTTCAATGCTATGCCAGATGCTATAATCTCTCATCTGGTTTCTTAATTCTTGTGATTTTTTTTTTAACTTGTGAATAATTTTTCAAGTTGATGTTTTTGCATGCATGGTGAAAAGCACAGGAAATTCCCATTCTGCCATCTTGTTTTCCAACAACACGGATTTCTTTCCTGCACACACAACCATTCTCTTTAATGGTAGCAATTCAATTAAAAAGATAATGCATTATAGGTGTTGAGTGAAAATAATTACATTTAAAAGTTGAATTGACAACAGTCTACATTAATATTCAAATAAGTTCCCAAACTAAATTGCATTAAAAAGTTCACCTTTCTGGCCAATATTTTCTAACAGGAAGCCATCTGGAAATCATTATATAAGTAATGAGCAAAGTTGTGGCAGTTCTAAATATTCTGACAGTATGTGGAGTGCGTCGCATTCAGTAGATAAGGTTAGGTTTGTGATATCATTAGACTTTTGGGGGAGTTATAAGAGTGTTATTTTTGGTTCATTAACACCTCTCCTTTATTTGCTATTAAAGTTGTTGTATTCTGATTGCTGCTGGGAAACACATTCATTAAATAGAAAGGGTGTAACTTGCATTAATGAAGGGAAAAAGAGGGACAGAGATTAATAAGCACCTAAGATAAACAGAACTGCATATGTTAATAGTCGGAAAATTGTGAAAGCATAAGAATAAAATTTGATAGAATCTGGAAACAGTAGAAAAAGCGTTCATGATAATGTTGTGCACGTCTCTGCATTCTGAAAGTAAGTATTCACATGGAAAAGCAGCAGTTTACAGACAGTGAAGAGATAGCTCTTTCCATAGCTCAACAATTTACTGCTGCTTATGGATGTAGTCATTCTTTGATTTTACTGAATGTTAAATGATTCTGACATATTGAACCTAGGTTGACATTTTCTGCTCCTTCTGAAAAGGGCTGTAAGAGTAATACATGAATGTAGTGTCGTTGTAAAAGGTTCATACAAAGCAAGATTAAATAGAATAAAATATAAAGTCTTTAGACTCTGAAATGTCACAATTCCCCAAAGACAGAAAGTCATCTAATGTTTGCAGACTTGCACACGTAAATTTCACAGATATTTCCTTTAAATACAGTGTGGATAAGATCTCAACTTACTTTTACATTTATTTTAGTCGTTCTTTTCTGAGCGACTACTTAGATTCTTTTTGTGTGCATATAAAGGTATTATTTTTTCCTTTAATAAGTTGAAAGTTATCTGAAGCATAGATATAATACATAGTATTTTACTTTTCTGCTTTTAGAATGTTTAAAGATTTAAATTATTTCATGGTACACCACAATGTTATAATTTTTATATATATTTAGATATACATTTGTGTTTATCCTTGAAGAATCAATTTCTAAGGGAGGATTTCACATTACTACATTTAACATTACATTTCTGGGCTACGGTGATATTCCATTCCCCTAGTACAAATTTTTGTCATAATTTTGCATGTCATATTTTTTTATTTTCAATAGCTGATAGGGCTTTAATGCAAATTTCCACTAATTAAAATTGCTAAATTTGTATTTCATCATAAGTTGTATATCATATGTTCACTTACATATTAAGCACTAGCCAACTAGTCTCCATCATTGTTATCTTTAACAAGTATTTACAAATGCCTACAATGTGACCTGTTGAGAATAAGGTGTTTATTTGTTAAGCTATTTTCTTAAGGTTAAACAATAATGAGAACCTGTTTGTTTGTTTGTTTGTTTGTTTTTTGCGGTACTGGGGATCGAACTCAGGACCCTGCGCTTGCTAAGCAGGCACTTATTCCACTGAGCTATATCCCCAGCCCTGAGAACCTGTATTTTAACTCTGAATTCTACGGGAAACCAAATTTTGGAAGGATATGGAATACAGCAAGGACAGAACATATGATTAAAGGCATTTTCTTCATTGTGGGTGGGACTAGAACTTAATGTAACCACTATGGAAATCAGTATGGAGGTTCCGCAAAAATACTAAAAACTGAAATTCCATTTGACCCAGCTATTCTCCTTCTAAGTATATTCCTAAAAGATTAAAAAATATATATACTGCACATATGTATGCATACTCATATGTATAGCAGTACAATTCATAATAACAAAATCTTGGAACAGCCTATATGTCCATCAGTGTATGAATGGATAAAAACTAATGTGGTATTTGTACACAATGGGGTACTAATTTGCCATAAAAAAGATAAATTTGAATCACTTATCAGAAAACGAGTGCACCTTGAGACTGTTATGTGAAGTGAAGTAGCTCAGACACACAAACTTAAATATTGCATGCTTTCTCTTATACGAAATATTGCATGCTTTCTCATATAGATAGATAGATAGATAGATAGATAGATATAGATATATAACAAAGTATAAGACAGAAAGTAGGAAAAAAAGAAAAAGTGTGGACAATGTATCTGAAAATGCAGCTTGATTTTGTTTTGTGCATTTTGTGATTTCAAAATTCTAATCTGTTTCAGTCTGTTTTAGTCACTTTCTCCTCACTGGTTCAAAATATCAGACAACTGAAACGAGGAGAGGTTTATTTTGGTTCCTGGTTTTTAGTAGATTCTGTCCATAGTAGCCTGGCTCCAAGGCAGGACGGGCTGGTGGAAGAGTCTGGCTGAGGAAAGTTCTCATGTCCCGCTGGCCAGGAAACAGATAAGAGGAGGAAGGAGCCACGAGGGAGAGGCTCCCTTAGGGTCAGACCTGCAAGGCCCTCCCTGCCTCTTCTGAATGAAGGCCCTTCTAACAGCACAGTTATCCCGAAACGCTCCAGGGGACTCACCCATTGAGTACAAGAGTGGCCCGCTTACCTTCTAGAATCCCTGGTTTTCTTTCCACTTCGTTGATTCTTTTATGGCTTAGATCTAGGTTTAGATATTTTGTGGTTAGATTCTTATCTTATATAAAGAAAACCAGGACACTAAAGAAAAGCAACAGAAGAATCTGTGGCAGAAAAGAGTCTCTGAGTCAACAAACACATATGAAAAGTCAAATGGGAGGAGGAGATAAAGAAGTGGAGGATGGACAGAAGGCACGAACGGCTGCAGTGATCGTAACAGAAACACTTTCTGTGGAGTTTGAAGGGTGAAATCCTGACTATGGTAAAAGAAGTCAGAGCAAAGTTCTCTGATAAGAGGAATCACCCACTGAATGAAAACAGCAATAATCCAGGTGACAGAAGAGTATGGGGGGATGCTCTGGGGTAGAAAGTTTTCAGTCTAGCGTTTTGCTACTCAAAGCATGGTCCATAGTTGAGAAGATTTAACACCACCATAATTCATTGCCTGGCTAGAAATGAATTCTCAACTCTTCTGCCCAGCAAATGAAACCTGGAACTTATCTGGATCTCTATGTGACTTTGAAGCCAGTTAAAGGCACCTGCTTAAGCAATTTAAAGTGTCACTCCACCAACTTATTTTGTTTAGTAATACAAGAGGAAATGGGAAGAAACCTGAACTATTATGATGTATTTGGTATTATTTTGTCTCATAGCAAGAACACATATTGTTCAAACTTATTGGAGTAATGTCTCATTCTATTGAATTTGCTCAATAATATTCATGTTTGTATACATCGAAGCATCATGCTGCAATAAAAACACATTCTTTCACTTACCATTAAAAATATTTTTTTGCACTGCAACATGCTGCACTCTCAAGATACAGCGGTTTTTAAAAATTCATAGGGGAATAATTGGTTTCTTAATTACTTAAAAACAATAGTAATAAGAATGATCATCCACAGATATTAAATGATGAGAAGACTATCTGTGCACTCAACTAATCATTTATGCAGATTTTATTGTTAGATTACTATTAGAGCTGAAGAAGAAGCTAAACTAGCTGTACAAGGGGCTCTACAAAGCAGTATCATGTTTCAAAAGAACTCACTAATGGCCATATTTTGTTCAGGAATGAAATCTATTTTATTTCCTTGCACAGACTCCTCATCCTAAGCTCTGGATCTCTGATCATATTTAGGATTTTTTGTGTCAGTGAAAATGTGAATTATAAAGCCATAAATTATACTAGAGTTTCTAGTATCCAAATATACTGAAATTTCCAAGGTTAAATTTATTGTTGATGAATTACTTTTCTTTTTTTTTTTTTGATGAATTACTTTTCGAATATATGACTGTGTTCTTTGATTGCCACTCTACTATTTTAAATATTTATGGGAACATTTATAAACTAAATCATTCCTGTGTTGCAAGATCAGTTTACATAATCAAAATCATTTTAAATTAAAATAAGCAATTTCCTACATTTTCTTTTTTATTATTATATTAGAGCACTAAAGTATGTTAAAGTTTGAAAGAACACAATAGTGAAACTCTTAAAAAGTGCTGACTTACATAGCATTTCTTTCATCATTGCTGGTGTATTTGAGTTTCTATTTGTTTTATAACTTAATTCGATGCTAATTTTGTTGGTGGTAAAAAACGGAAAGTGACAAAAGGGAAAGTGATAAAAAGAAAACAGGATGGTGACTTTTTTTCTTATAATTTCATCTTACACAAAACATACAATGCTTCTATTCAGCACGTATGGGTTTTGCTTTTTCTGTATGTTTGAATAAAATAACATTTATACAACTGATGACATCACAAAATGTACCACCACTCAAGTGAAGAAAAAAATGTAACCTGCAGGTCCTCTATTCTATATATGATTACTTCCCTCAAATCAACCGTGGAATTCTTGTGTCATAAAATATACCTTATGACTTTTGTAGAGATAATAAAGTTTGTTATAAACAGACTTTGTTTCTCTTGGGTCCACTGTAGTTTGTTCAATGTTATGTATGTAAGATTTGGGACCTTATAACAGTACATATTGATTTTATTTTTGTATAATATACAATTAAAGCACTCCATTAGGAATTAGGTATCCATTGTACTATATATGGATATTAATGTTTTTCTATTTCTATGCTTTAACAGATACTGATATTATTTATGTAGACATTTTGGTGCCTATAGATAAATGTTTGTGGTTGATGTTTGCAGAAGTTGAAGTATAACTTATTTTGTCATTATTTTGTCACAGACTATTTATTGGGGAAATTATTACTAAAATAAAGATGTATGTTAAATGTTCTTAGCCAATAAATTATATATATATATATATATATGTATATATATTTATTGTCTTATAGCAAAGCATCAGTTTAATGGACAATTGTAATCATTTTCTTTGCATTTATCAGAGTATTAAATGACCTTGAGCATTACTCTCTTTTGATTACCATCTTGTATGCTTAGTCCATTTTTACTCATGTAACATTACTATGTGTGGTAATGTTTATTAATCCTGTTTCATAAAAGACGTCTTGTTTTATCATCTGTATATTTTCATATCATCTCTCTGATATTGCTCTTTTCAATATTTTTGTCCTATTGATTAATGTTCAAATAGTTTTTTCCAAATTGTTAGTTTTTCATGCTCTAGAAATTTACCATGTTATTATACACATATTTGCAAATTTATTTGAGATAATTTTTCGGTTTTCATTATAATTCTCTGAGAAATTTGAGCTTCTTCTTTCTAACATTGTTTCTTCTATGATCCACACAGTTTGAAACAAACAATTAAATAGTACTGCAAAGTACCTTTTACCACAGTAATGAAAAGAAGGTTTAGAGGCAATAAGATCCAAAATTATAGATTACAGAGGTTCAGCTACAGAAATGGATTTTACTAAGTTACATCCAAATGCTTCAATTTTATGAATCAGAAATTAAATGTAATGAATGCAAGTAATATAAACCTACAGAGATTAAAAATGAATTAAAGCTAACTAATTCATTGTCTTTTTTTGATTTCCCAAGAGTGAAAACACTTACAAAAAATCATTTGTTTAGTCTGCTTTAAGAAATGAAGAGTTGAAATAATGCTTATCATACATTTACACAAGGATCAAGTTTAAAGTTTAAAAATTGGCAAATTAATAAAAGGATATATTAACAAAATATAGTTTAACATGTGATCTAAATATATCTTTATATCTGAGGAAAGGTTTTCCTCCTTAAAACCTCTGAATTTTAAATGAAATCAATTGTAAATAGAATCAGTCTACTGAACTGAATTGAACTGTAAGACAAAGCAATTGTCACTAGAATAGAGGAAAAGGAATAAAGGTGACTACATTTAATAATGTTGCACATTTTGCACACGACACCTGCTAAGCAATAGGGCTCAAGTGTTTCTATCACAAAAAGCTACCTATACGAAGTAAGGGATATATTAACTAACTTGTTTCTCACAGTTATTTCATAATAAGTACATATATTAAAGTGTAAAATTATTTAAATGTGTTTGTTTCTTGGTTACTTTTCTCTCGTGGCTGAGACTAAACACCCAGTGCCCAAAATGAAGGAAGAAAAGTTTATTTAACTTCATTTTGTGGAGGTTTCCGTCCGTACTTGCCTGGCTCTGAGGCAGAGTGGCACATGGCAGAGGGCAAACGTTCACAGTGGCCGAAGACAGCAGAACAACAAGAGCACAGGGGAAAGTGGCCGAGGAGCAGCCTCTTTCCCCCGCTTATGTTGTAAGCAGGCTGTCCCCACCCAGGGGGCGTGTAGCACTCACATAATCTCCATGCCCTCCCCTTCCACAGGCTCAGGATGAATACAAAGTAAGCGCCCTGGCTCCCGGCAGAGTCACATAGTTAACCTTCTAAACCTCTCAAATTGACCCAATAAACAACATCCCAGAAGGGTAAGGGCGTGTGCTTTTTACCCCAAGATGTAGAACTGCTGAGTCACTCAGCCAAACCTCTACACTCCCCAAGTTGACACAATGTATCAAACATAACAATTTGTTATAAAAACAGCAGATTATTTATATTCTTTCAGATTAGTATAGGTGGAATATAAACTGTATATTTTCAATTTTTTTTTAATTTAACATGCCCAGATATGGCAATGTTACATACCTCTGAAATTATTCTTGCTATAGCTTTTGCTGTCCAAGTATAATTACATAGCCAACCTTTCCAAAATTTTTTCCTTAGTATTTTTTGTTGTGTTTTGCCTGCATACTTACTCGTCTCACATAACCACAGAGAGTCATAAATTACAAAGCTTCTGAGTGTGATACAGGCAATCACTGCAGCATGTCATTGATAGGGGCTTCTTGTATGTTTTTTCCTTTCTTTTTTCTTTTGCTAATTGAATCTATGGATACATTCTAGATATGCGCGATGATCAGATCCATCATAGAGAATTTGTACCTATACATGATATGACCTAATTTTTCCTTTCTTTCTCCATTTCCCTACCCTCCCTTCAACCTCTCTTCCTCTCCTCACTTACAAAAGTTTCCATGTTTCCTTCTTTACTCATGTTTTCTGTTCCTTTCTTTCCTCCTCCCCCTTCCCTGGTGTCTCTACCCATTTGAACATTTTCTTCCTGTTTCATAATGTCTATTATACATGTTGGTTCTTCTTTACACTTTTTGTTTCCCAACTGAAGGAAATTTTAGAAAATGATAGGGGCTTTTGATAAAGGACCTACTAACTCAGAGCTGTCCAAAACCTTTTTCATGCTTAATGAGTACATTGGAACAAATATACTAGTAATTATTTACACAGAACCCTACAGTAGCTAGGCATGGCGGGGTATATTTGTAATTCCAGCACTCAGAAAGCTGAGGCAAGAGGATCACTGCAAGTTTGAGAATAATCTCAACTACATAGTGAGTTCAAAACCAACCTGAACTATACAGCAAGATCCTGTTTCAAAGAAAAAAAAAATTAGAATAATATATAGTCTATAAATAAAAGTGAATATTTATATACAGAGAGTAAATGCAATGTCATTAGTTTAAAAACTCAGAAAAATCCAATGAAACTTTAGGGAAGATACTGTTCCAAAAACCTAACATTAAATATTTATAACCACATAAACGTGCATATGTATTTCTTCTAAAGTATAGATAATATTAGAAAAACAAGTATGCCATATTTGGCTTAGAAAGATTGGATGGCTATAGTTAAGAGTGAAAAGTGAAATAGTCATAAGATTATAAAATAAAACAAATATTGTTATTAATATTAACAACAACTAATATCTCAAGGTGCATAGATGGGCATCTATTAACAACTTACAATGTTGCTTAAATATGTCCAAGAAACAAGTGACACCCTTCAACAGTAAATAAAGACATCTGTGAAAGATATTTTAATCTCCATGTATTCCCATTTATAATTAAAGACTTGACTTGTGAAGAGTCTGCACTTTTCCAATCTGTTGTATTTCTCACATGATAAATATGAAAATCTGGGGAATCCCAGTAAGATTGAATTGCCCTTAAACATCTTTTCTGTATGAGTGGCCATTTTGAGACACAAGGATTACCTTTATGATTTTTGCTAGAATGTAAAGGTTCTTACCTTGTGCTTACACATTAGTGTCCAGGGTAAGTTACTATTAAATAATAGATAATGTGGGTCAACGTAAAGACAAAGGGAGAAAGGTTCTTTTCAAAGCAGTAATCCGAGAATCAAAATTCAAATATTTTCTGGAAAAAGTAGCAAATTGAGTAATAATAAGACTAGTTTAACAAATCAAAATTTCCAGTTATCACAACCAGGGAACAATTTTTTAAACAGATTTTATACTTAAGCTGGCAGTTCTCTTCCTGTGGTTCTCCAGTGAAAATCAAGGTCATGGGAGACATGTAGGTGAAGAGTCCAGCTCCGTCATGGCAGCAGGAGCTGTGAGCTGGGTAAATACTAATTACAAGAAAAAAATACATAGACTTATATTTACATAATATTTTAGATCTTCAAAAGCCACTGGAAGGTAGATATGCAATAAATATTTAATAGCTGTACTTATTCATTTTTATGTAAGTTCTCTAAAGCAGAGATCAATATTGTTATTAACATGCACCCTGACGTGGCTTTGTAGGCCTATCTGATGTGCAAAAGCCAGATACAAACCTATTTCACAGCCACTGAGCTGAAAGAACTTTAAAAGGCTAAACCTCCCTAAGAGTTCATGCAGACTAGCTGTCCACCTACCCCTTTTCCCTCCCAGAATAGGTTAGCTATGCTAGATTCTGAACATGATCCCATGTTTATAACAGCTAATGAGGCACATGCACTTGCACATCTGTTTTACAGCTAGATACTTACTATTAGGAGGAGCATCTGAAAGTCTGCCTGACAGACTCAGGACATAAACCTATGTTCTTCGTACTCACGTGTACTATAATTAACTAATAAATTTCAATTCAGCAAACTTTCAAGTGTGCGTTTATAATAAGAATGCACTAGAATTAATTATTTTCCAATGCAAATAATACACTCATTCTGAGTTTCAAAACCGCAGAAAAGTATTGATTTTTCACCAAATTTGAGGAGAGTAAAGTTCTTACGAATCCAGTTTGTTTAGCTGAAGATAAATAATTGTCATCGGAAGTAAAAACTGTTAAAAAATAACACTGAATGAAATGCTAAATGAGACTATTTTAGATTATTTACACTTTAAAAATCCCGTAATTTTATGAATTTAAAAAATATGCAGAGCCAAGATAATTCTAAAACCATTTATGATTTTTTACAAATTGAATCAATACTTTGATGAAGTGGAAAACATTTTCAAGTTTTAAAAATTAAATTAAGTCATGCCTAGACATAATAATATTGAAAACTGAGTTCATGTATAAATATGTGTACATTTCTACATGCTTGAATTCTTCAATTCTGAGTGTAATATTATATTAGTGAATGTAATATGCACACATGTGCTGGCAAATATGTTTTGGTGTTTTCCCAGTATTATAATAGCATGAATAGTTCAACAAGTAGCTCTTTTAGCAATCAAATATTTTATTTCTTAATAGATTTTATTTCTTAGAGCAGTATTAGATTTATAGCAAAATTTAACACATCTATAGTAAAATTAAACACAGATGTTTCCCTTATCATCCCAGAATGAAGTTTGTAAAAACTACACTTTTTAAAAATCTTTAAACTAAAAAAAAAAAAAAAATCTTTAAACTTTTGTTCTATTTATAATAAAATAATACACAGTGATGTCTTCTTATACTGATAGAAGAACCCATATTAACTATGTCCAATTTTGCCTATTGATAATCTTTAGAACACAATTTTTCAGTTGAAAGTAGGTTGTATTAAGACAGACAAGGACATCATATATGTATCTGAGTGTGGTAAAATAAACAGCAGATGTTAAACTACAGACATTCCAAACTTAGAAGCATTATTGTGATTTTTCTTTCAATGATGGCTTTAATTATGTTTCATTATTTCTGCTAAAATTTACATATTTGACATATAATATTTTTAAATGTAAATATTCTGTGCTTGAAAAGGAACAGCCACATGCTTATTTTGGATATTCTTCAAATGTTAATGTGGCTCGATAACATAAAATTATTGTGCTTGCATAAGCATACATTTGCCATATTCATCCAAATATTGGTAAATACTAGGAAAAATAAATTCACAAGAGAGAATTTTTTTCCTTCTCTCTACAGGAGAAAGGAAAGGAAAAATGAATATGTTCTCCTATGAATAATCAACAGACTGTGTAGCATAAGTCTAATGGCACTCACTGATTCTCTAAGTTAGACGCAGAAACCTAGAATTTATTCATAGAACTCTTTTCATCAAAATCATGCAGAAAAGTGTGTACACAAACTACTTCTAATTCTAATGTGATTAGTTATGCTAATGATAGATTTACCAGTCAGTAAACAAAGAGAAAACAGTTTCCCTTGTTAAACTGTTTCTGCTGTTTGGTTTTTTAACTTAACTTTCATAAAAGTATTATAAAGTCAATGAAGACACTGAATTTAATGCATTCTGCATCTATTTTTTACATTTAAAAGGAATATGAGACAACTGTTATTCACATATGATTAAAACTGTTTCAGAAACAAAATTTCTTGCAATTTAATTTAAATAAACCCTAAGTAATACTAATGCACAAAATTAAAGATTTCAAACAAAATATATTTCTCTTTTTGTTCTTATTAAAGTACTGAATTATATTTGTGGTGGAGATACAGTTGGATAATTCCTAGTCAATTTCATTATAAGATAAAATTAGTGCTTAAATATGCTGAACAGAGCTTTTAAATATCATCATCTTTCTACATCCAGAAGCTTAATTTTACAGTGAAATGAAGTAAAGAAAAAATCATTAAAGATCATCTTATTATGTAACTGAGATTTACTACAGCCATAATTATCTCACGGAGACTTCCAGTTTCTTCTGAGGCACAGAAAAATTCTGAAAGTAACAAAGCAATAATTCAAATAATAATTGATAAATATTTTCAAATTGTATTGGCATTAGAACTATAGATGCTGAGAGAACACTAAGGAAAATAAATAATTCAAAATTTATACCTAAGCATATCCTAGCTCCACCACAGAACAGCAAACCCTTCAAGAAAATTTTCAGTGATTATCTATAAAAAAGTGGTTCATCTATGAAAAACAAATTGGAAAATTATGGTGAACTTGTCTGAAATCAGGCAAAAGATCAGTGATGTAAAATATTTAAAACAAAAAATTAAAACTGCCAACCTCAAATTCCTCATGCAGTGACATAGTTTTCTATAGTAAAGAAGAAATAGAGGTATTTTTCAACAAAGAGTTTGAAGAATGTCACTGTCAGCAGATCTTCTACTGCAAGAAATCCTTTGTTCTAAAAAAAAATCCTCAAAGGAAGAAAATAATTATGTGAGTCTGAGGTCAGAGCTACCTGAAGAAAGAGAAAGCAGTAGAAAATAAATCAGGATAAAATCCAATCTACTTTTACAAAATTTGTGTTTATTGAAAATCAAATTGTTCATATAAATTTATTATTTGCAAAGTATTGGGTGATTTTAGCACATACGCATGTGAAGGGAATGATAACAGTAGCACACGGAGTGCAGTATTGCCTGGCGGTGCATGATCACATGTTAACTCCAGTATTTATAAAGAAATAGAATATTAAATGAATATTTTTGATTGGGAAAAATGTATATTGCAACTGTTAATCATAGTTTGTAAAGATAATTGATATATTTATGGAAGAAATAAAATGAAATTTAATGAAAATTTTAATTAAATCTAGACAATGAAAAGAAGGAAAACGTTTTGTAGAGGAAGAGAAAATATCACGAATAAAAAAACCTTACAAAAATGGTAAATATTAATCCAGTTATATAATCATGTACATATGAGTGGCTTTATATTCAAGAATTAAAAGACAGATTTGTAAAGATTTTTGTTTTTGTGGTACTAGGTATGGAACTCAGGCTCTTGCACCTGCCAGGCCGGCGTTTGTTCCACTAAGCTATATCCCCAGTGCTGAAAAGATTTTTATTTATTTTTTTGCGGTACTGGGGATCGAACTCAGGACCCTGCGCTTGCTAGGCAAGCGCTTATTCCACTGAGCTATATCCCCAGCCCCTGAAAAGATTTTTAAAAGACAAAACTCTACATTATTTATAATAAATCACATTTTAAATGCTAAATAGATCAAACAAAGAGTAAAGTATGCCATTCTAACATAAATCAGGAAAAAAATCAGAGTACCATCATCCAAAAAACTGAAAGCACTCTTCTTAATTTTATTCAAGCATACTTCACAATAAAAGAAATTACTATGGGAGAAAGGAATGTTTTACATAATGATACAGACGTCATTTCTCCAAGAAGACACACTAACTATAAAAAAAAAAAGCTACCCCACAACCCCATGTTCCAAGAGGAAAGGTTTCTTTCAGCTCACAGTTAGAGGACTCAGTGCATAGTCAGCTCTCTCTGAGGCAGAGGAGCATCAGAGAGGAGAAACAGTTCATGGTAAAGCCAGCAGTACTCAGTGGAGCAGTAAGCGCCTTCAGCAGCCTCCCTTCTTTCTGTCTCTTTATATTCCACTCACGCAAAAAGCCTCCTGATTGGTGCCACCCACACCCAGCAAGGGCTTTCCCCATCCATACCCTTAACCCACATTTACTAAATCCAGCCACCTCCAAATGCTCTACCTATGATTGTGTGAAGCCACAGGGGAATATCTGGATACAAGCCACACCAGCCCTTTATCTGTACATATCTACAGAGAAAGCATCAAGACATATGAAATAAAAACTAATAGAACTTTAAGGAGAAAGAGACAATATTCGTTTGAAGTAGCTGATAGATCTGGGAGTCATAAAATGTGAAGAATATGAGTTGACCAGAAGAGAAAAATCCACTTTATCTCATTTATATTTTTAGAAAATTCTATCTCACAACAGAAGAATGTGTTCTTCTCCAGTGCATATGCAACATTCACAAAGATGAACAATATAAAGGTCATACAACATAAATAATATATTTTAAAAACACTCAAATCATACAAAGTATAATTTTAGACTGCTATAAAGTGAAATACTATTAAGAAGTAGCTAGACTATTCCTCAGATTTTGAGGGGTGACAGACTACAGAATACACCACTAAATAACACATAAACCAAGAAAAAATATCAAATTACAGTTTACTTTTGACAAATACAAATGATAATACTCCCAGAATTTGTGGAATGTACTAAAAGCAATGCTCAGTCAAAGTTAGAGTATTTTAAAAGTATTTGTTAAAAAAAAGTAAATATAAAATAATTAATGTTAGCTACAATATCAACAAATGGAGATAGAAGAACATTTTCACACAAGGAATGAAAATAAAATAATAACAAATTATGCATATATTAATGAAATTGGTAAAGAAAACCAAGAAAAAAATTTAAAAATAAAATCTGCTTAGAAAATATGCATACAAGTGATTGTTGTGAAACTGTACTAACCAAGAAAAAAAGAAGCCACCATATCTAAAATTCAAAAAGAAAAATGAAAGATAGTCCATCATTACTGATCTTATTGATATTAAAAAGAAAATAATAAGATCGTATTAACAGCATTATAACCAAACATCTGATTATTTTAATGAAATGGACCATCGCTTAGAAGACATAAACTCCCAAACTCCAAACAAGAGAAACAAGGTGAGTAGATCTTAATTTATTTAGGATAAAGAAGCAATATTTTATTAACTTTCTAAAGTACAAAGCACCAGTTCAAAATGGCGTACTTGATGAATTCTACACAAATTTAGAAAGAAATGAAACAAATTCTCCATGGTCTCAGCATAAAATACAACTAAATAGAACATTTTTTATAGTGTGTTCAATGGTGATTCCTCAAAATATATAGCTCCACAAATGTGTGAATGCAATGTTTTTTTGGAAAAAGTGTCATACTAGATATATGTAGGTAAATAGTCTAGAAGTAAAATCACTCTGGATTAAGGTGGGACCTAAATCAAATGACAAAATATCCTCATGATAGAAGAGGTAAAAGTATAAATAAAGAAGGCATGTGAAAATTGATACAAAGAAATTAGTGTTATGTTGCCCTAAAAGGTGACATCAACAAATTGATTACAAACTTTATATGGAAAGTCATGAAACCTTCAACAGGCAACCCAAACTATAGAGGAGAAACTTAAGGGTTCCCACTAAATTCAATTTTTATAATACAGTTACAGTGAAACAGTAATTTTGGCAAAATAGGCATAGACCCCTGAACCAAATGCGACGTCAAAGGAGAGTGACACAAATATAGTCAAGTGACCTTTAACAGAGGAACAAATGCAATTAAGTGAAGCAACCAAAGGTTTTTCAACTCATAGTGGTGGACCAATGGTCCTTGACAAGGAAAGGCCACCAGAGCTTCTCATTCCCTTATAGAAAATTATATTCCATAATGCAGAAACTATTAGTAAAAAATTTGGGTTTTCTTTTCTTTTGTATTTTAAGGTCTAAAATACTTTGAATTGATAATTTATATAAACTGTTTTTAAAATAATTGGCAGAGTTTTCCTTCAAGCATGGAACTGCAGAACAAAAATATCAACTAATAATGTAGGAGTGAAAATTCATAGTTATATGTACACAAGTCCTGGTCTGTGAGATATAAACTGTTGATTGCCACATAAATGGAAAGTCCTTCTTTGCTCGTGCATCTGTGGTGAAATCAACATATGAACTGTGCTGTGGGCAAAAGTTAAAACTGCCTTTTCATAAGGTATGTATTTATGTGTTTATTCATTTATTTTTGCCATATGAAGAGGACAATGATTTCCTTTCCATGATCTCAAACCACTGTCCTTTTACTTTCTTCTTCAGATTAATTTTATACTTGTAAACAGTGCTATTTTCTCAGTATTCCATAAATTTAGGTTATCTTTGATGCTTTCTCTAAATATTTTCTCAAATGTTTCTCTTTAAAGCCTTTGTGCCTTAACTGCAGGAAAATTAGACATTAAGTGCTGGATAGCTTTAGGACAGAACTGACATTTCTCAAGAAAACTCTCAAACATGATGTAGTTCAACTTCTAGTTAGCTGCTATACTACATCAGCTTTAATATTTGCAGGCGGGAGAAATCATAAAATGAAACTCATAAAGCAAAGAACAAACTTAAGCAATATTAAAAATTTATATCTCCTGTCAGATGTGTTCACATATGTGTATATGATAAAAAAATGGTTGCAACTTCATATCATACACTTCATTTTCCAATACTAAAAAGAAATAATATATTTAGAAATATAATGCAAATATTTCCACCCAAAAATATTCTTCAGGAAGGAAAAATGTGTTATTTAAAAATGCCAAAGTTTTTTATTAAACTACTCCTGATTTACATGATAGCTTAAAATAAGCCCAAGCAATCCTAGTTCTGGATGTTTATGAAGGTTAACCACAAGTAACGACTACAGTCAATAACAACATATGGAACACTTGAAAATTGTGAGAGGAAACCTGGCACAGTGGCACACACCAGTAATCCCAGCACTTGGGAGGCTGAGGCAGGAAGATCTTTGTGAGTTTGAGACCAGCCTGGGCTACAAAGTGAGCTCACAGACAGCGTAAACTGCAGAGGAGACCGTGTTTCAGAAAAGACAAACAAACAAACAAAAAAAACCCCAAAAAAATAAAGAAAGAAAATTGTGAGAGGAATATGTGTTCTCAATACAGAAAAGTCTAAAATGTTTATGTTAATTAGCTTGATTTCAAAATCTCATACATATTTTAAAACAAGTTGAACATGATAAACTTGGGCACATTTATCAATTTTTGCAAATAAAAATAAATTTAGCTAATGGAATAATTTATAGAATCAATAGTTTATAAAATTAAAATATAGTGATTTTACATTGATATGGGTCTCAAAAATTTAGAGGAATATAGTAGTATCATTTAAAGATCACTTTAAGAGACAATCTCTTTGTGTGAACATTATTGAAACCACCAACAAATATGCTAAGAAGGAAGACAAAACTTCCAATTACTGGATACCTGTTATGGTTTGTGTCTGAATGCCCCCCCCCCAAAGCCTCATGCAGTCATAGGGTGGGCTTCTATAGTTTAAGGATGATTTATGGTCCAATGCTGGGATTATGGGTGTGAGTGCTACACCCGCCCTGGGGAGAGTAGTTTGCATACAATGTAAAGGAAGGGAAGATTCTGCTTGCCGCTGCTCCTCCCTGCTGTCTTCCACCACCATGAATGATTATTCTCTGCCACTCTGCCTTGAAGCCAGCCAGGTGTGGACTGAAACCTCCACAAACTGAAAGCTAAATAAACCTTTCATTCCTTAATTCTGGATGTCAGGTCTTTTGTCTCAGCAATGACAGAAAAGTTTCTAAGACAGTGTCTATGTACTTAGAACATATTCTCAGTGAAAGTATAATACGTGAGAGTGCAAGTGTTGGATCTCAGATAGTTTAAGCACATACGAGAACGATGCACTTTACAAAGTGAGATTGCTGTACTCTGAAAAGTTTAGATGACAATGAAATCATCACATCCAAGATTTTTTAAATGGAATTATATCATAAAATTATGAGTAGGAAAAGAAATATTTTAAAAATATTTATACTATTTCAATATATGCTTTAATTAGTAACAAATTTTATTTGTAAATAATATTGTACCCATAAGAACTTATATATTCAAGTTTGACCCAATATTTTGAGCTTACTTGATAAAAAAAAATAGTGATTTCTTTGTATAAAGACTTTTCACAAATCAAGCATAACATACTTGTGTGGATTATATTAATTAATCTGCTTGTGCAGATTAGAGGAAAGCTTAATAGAGCATAAGCAAGTGAGCAAGGGAAGCTAGCTTTTCTAGCTTGCTTAAAGTTTAGCCTTTCCACTCTGAATTGCCTGCAGATCTTCCAAACAAACCATCAAAATATTCCCTTTCCAGTAGAGCAGATCCAGTAAACAGCAGAACCTCACCATTATGAGGTCAAGTGTGGTAACTGCCTTTAAGTTATAAAAGTCCAAGAACAAAGAGAGATCAAACATTAAAAATGAAAAAAAAGGAATTCACAAGATGGATATTTGACATCGTGTTGTATTTTGAAGGGCAATAATTGTCATTCATTTATCTTTACCATTATTGGCACTTTAGAATTTAAATTGGAAACATTACTTGCAGTCAATGTTAAAGTGAAGAAGCAAAAAAGTGAATTGATTTGTTGTTGGCTACTCAGAAGCTGTGCAAAAGGGAATTCTAGGACCAAACTA
Source organism: Dinomys branickii (assembly GCA_004027595.1). Lineage (NCBI taxonomy): Eukaryota > Metazoa > Chordata > Mammalia > Rodentia > Dinomyidae > Dinomys > Dinomys branickii. Next base: position 55,186 of record PVLD010006514.1, on the reverse strand, counting down.
TGACTCAACTGTTCATTACAGAGGCAAGAGACCTGTTATAATGGCTGCCGAATACCAATGTCCCAATTGTTTGTAGCATGAAAGAATTATTTGTGCGGACCGAATAGAAATCAATAAGCACAATAAGAGCAGCTGTAGATAAGACAGCTATGTGTTATATCAGCTGTTCTCTGAATATAAAATTACTGCTTTGTTTATAGTATTTATATTATGAAATAACAGTGGTCACAATGTGTATGTTTAACTGTTAAAAAATAAACCATATCAAAGCATATCGAATGCATTTTACATATTCCATTTATAAGCTGTAATAAAAATATAGAAACTTTAAAAGGCAAAACAGCATAGAGGACCAGCCAGGGAGAGATAAGCTGCTACCAAATGGAATCCAGAAAGCTGAGCACAGGGGAGAGGCACCTGACCTGCACCCCAGGGCCACAGCTCCATGAGCCACATGGACACTAAGAATTTGGCAAAAAAAATTTCAAGGCAGTCAAATGTTGGAGCAGTGGCATGGCTATTGTTGGGGGCTTTTAGCCAGATTTATACTGACAATCAATAACAAAGAACCCAGCAGGATGATTTAAAATGTGAGTTTGGCCAGAAAGAAAGCTCCAGTAAAACTGAACTGTAAAGATAAGGCCAAGGTGATCTCTATTGCTATGAAGAAACAAGAAAATGGAAAAAAGGACCTGAGGGCATCACAAGAAGCAAGTCTCCGCCCTTTGCAGCCTCAAAACTGTAAAGATGAGAAACCTTGCCTTGAGAAGGAAGCCAAAGAGTGCCATGTTCCAGAATGGTGGCAGTGGCAGCTGCACCAGGTTCCAGAATGGCGACGGCATAAAAAATTTGCTCCTCAGAATTGGATTCAGTCTGCTTAGCGATCCAAGCACTTGACCCCTATGGCCAAGAGAGGAAAAAGTTTGGCTACTGCTCCAGGTGGCAGCAGACCTTGGCATCATCCACGTGGCCCTGGCATTAGGTGCAAAAAAATGCAAGAGTCCTGAGGTTAAAGAGGCTTCCACCCAGACTTCAGAAGGCCTGAGAGGCCAGGCAGTTTGCCCGAGAGGGCAATATGTAAAGCTGTGAATGTGAAGTAAAAGGTGTACGGTAGACCTCAGAAGTTTAAAAAAGCCAGGAACATGCATCAGCCGAGAAAACCTGCAAGAAGGGAACAAAGCGGCCCTAAGAGAGAAGCCATGGAGGTTATAACCACCAGAGGTGCCATAGGGGTGGACTCATGCAAGCTCTTTGGAGCTCACAGTGTGCCACAAGTTGCTTCAGATGCTGGATGTGAAATTACAGGACACAGTGTTAGCCCTGCTGGATTTTGGAACTGCTCTGGTCCCAATGCTCTATATTACCCTGTTGGTGCCTTTTGGAATGGTAATGTTTATTTTGTGCCATTAAATGTTGAAAGTGTTTAATTTTTGTTTGTATGAGGCAAAATATTATGGTTCTAATATAAGCATGTCTTTGTATCTGGAAACTGGTTTAAAAAAAACATATCTGATTCCCAAGTTGACAAGGGGTGGAATGTTGTAGTTGATACATTATGTAAACTTGGGGAATCTGCGGGTTTAACTAACGAGTGATTCAGCAGGAAGCTGGGGTGCTTACTTTGTAAACATCCTGAGCCTGTGGAAGAGGAGGGCATGGATATTGTTTAAAAGGTTCATGACCCCTGGGTGGGGGTAGGCTGTTTACAATGTAGGGAAGGGGGCTGGGGATATAGCTCAGTGGAATAAGTGCTTGCCTAGCAAGTGTAGGGTCCTGAGTTCGATTCCCCAGTACTGCAAAAAAAAAAAAAAAAAAAAGATACAATGTAGGGAAAAAAAGGAGGCTGCTTGCAGCCATTCCGCCCTTTTTTGCTTGTAGTTTTTGCTGTGCTCTGCTGCCATGAACAGTTTGCCCTCTGCCTTGAGCCACTCTGCCTCTCAACCAGCCAAGTATGGACTAAAACCTCCACAAACTGTAAGCTAAATAAACCTTTTCTTCCTTCATTTTGGGCTTTAGGTATTTTGTCTCAGCAACGAGCAAAAAGTAACCAAGACAGAAGTATACTCCCCCAGCTCTCTGGACAGTTCCAAAGCAATCAAGTTGATATAATCAGGCTTTACTGTCTTGTCATATCCCTTGTTACTTTGACACCCAAACACACTTTGTTAAACCAAGATAAACATAAGGTCAAAATTCTGCCTAACATGATACAACTGTCTTATTTGCATACAGTTGAATACCCTGGACAACGTTTCTCAAGGCTCAAAAGTTCCAGCATTTTCTAAAGTCCAGGTTTAACTTTTTTCTGAGACTCAAGGTAAAATCTTAGCTGTGAAACTGTAAAATCAAGAGCAATTTATATAATCAAAAGGTAAAGTCCAACAGGGTAAACACTCTCATTCTAAAAGGCAGGAAAGAGAAGACAGAAGAGAATATGACCACACAAGACCAAAACCCTGCAAGGCACATCTTAAGTCCTATAACTCCACATCCTCCAGCCAAGCACACAGTGGTAAGATACAAGTTTCATAAGCCTTGGTTAACCCTATCCTTGTGGACTTCCTGGTGGTGACCCCATGGCCTGTTTCTTGGGCCAGCTTCATCTATGGACTGCAGCTTTACTGGGCAGACCTTATACATTCCTGGAATTTCCAAATTTCTTCAGTATCCACTGCACTAATGCACACTCTCCTGTGAGGGACTCCTTGTCTGGACTCCCAGGCCATCTTTTAAAATGTGAATGGAAGTCTCCCTGACCCCATAATTCCTGTATCATTTTGAATGGTAAAATCATCATTATGTGGATGATGCCAAGATTTGCCTCCAGCATGTCTAGTAGATGAGCTGCTTTGGATGCAGGGGTCTCTAGTATCTGCATGGCTGAGCACAGTGAAATGGATCCAAGAAGAACAATTTCCTAAGTGGTCTTTCTGAGGTTCTAAGTGCTATCTTCTTAAATTAAGCATCTTTGCTCTTACACTTTTGACCATCAAATGGTTAAAGTCTTGTTGACACCTGACATACCAATGGGCATCTTTTCTTCTTTTTGTCTGCAAATGGCACTAATCTCTTCAGGATATATATCTCCTTTGGCTGAAAATGTACACATTGTTCCATGTGGGATAAAATTTAAGTTTTTCAATATTTTCTGCTCTGCATTTTGCCTTATGTTATCACTATAAATGCAGCTAAAAGTAGGCAACAATACTCAGTTTTCAGACTGGACATTGGCCTGCCTTTGAATGTCCTTGGTCAAATCAATGAGTCTACTTCCCTAATTCTCAGTCTTCTATAAAGTCTCAGGATAGAGGTAAAATGCAAGCTTTTTTCCCTAGACACTTCTAGTCCACTTGTCAGTGAAGTCTTTGTCTCCAACTGAAACCTCATGAGCCCAGCCTTTTATGAATATTCTGATCTTCAGAGCTCCAACCAGAATCACAAATTAGTTTTGCTTACAGCATTCAAGAGTTTCCAAAATGTTCAAAACACATTCTGTTCTCCAGTTCCAAAGACCTCTAAACCAAATAGTCAGCCACTACTCTATTTCTCTGGTATCAACCATCTATATTACTGAATTTCTTGTTACTGGGAAAAAGTAGGCAATCCTCACAACTTAAAGGAGGACAGGTTTATTTTGATTCACGCTTTCAGAGGGTTCAGTCCATAAGAGACCGGTTCCCCAGAAGAAACACCATGATGGAAAGACACAGCAGAGGACAGTTGCTCACCACATGGCAGCTACGGAGGAGAGCAGGAGAACAGTTCTAGAGGGAAAGGATTGAGGAGCTAGACATCAATCTCAAAGCCATGACCCACCCAGATAACCAGAAGTATGCTCCATGGATTCTCTGGGCAGCTCTGAAATGAATCAATTGAATACAATGAAGCTTAAGTATCACAGTCAGCTAGGAGTAAGAGTGACAGAGAAATGTGATTGTGTATTTAAAAAAAAAAAAAAAACTTTTCAAAGGAAAAGAACACTGATCCTAAATCAATGATTCTTACCTCACTTGGTGAATGGACCTAACTATACACTTATTAAGGATATTTTTATGGCTTATATCTAGTTTCCCCAAAGCCTTGTGTTCTCATAGGTGGGGCTTTTCATAGGTGGCTGGAACTAGGGTGTGTGAATATGGATTAAGGGTATGCAATAACTGAATTAGTGCACTGATTGGTTTAGTATTATTTTAGTTGTGCAAGCCCCCTGCCGCCGATGAAGGTGGCACCAGCCAATAAGCTTGTAGCCTACATGGTATAAAAACAAAAGGGAGGATTGATGCTGCTGCTTCCTGCTTCCTGCTTCCTGCCCTCCGTTCCAGGAACTCCCCCCTGCATACCCCGCTGCTATGCTGTCCTGCCTTGGAACCAGCCAATCATGAACTGAAGCCTCCACAAACTGTGAGTTAAAATATACCTCTTCTCCTTTGACACATGGGTGTTGGGTATTTGGTCCCAACAACAAGAAAGTAACTAAGGAAGATATCAAAGAGTTTTTGTTTTAAATGCTAGTTGTTAACACTTATCAGCTAGAAAAAAAAATTAATGGATTAAAAAACTTCACTTGAAGATAATAAAAGTGAATTAATTACACTTAGTACAATGGCTCTTTACTAGTAATGTGAACTTATATTTGACCTCATACTCACTGAAAAGAAACGTCTACCCGTAGTAAATTCTCAGTTTGTTCTTTAATATAAAGAAGCATACTGAGAGACAAAAGATGTGAATTGTATTTAACTTCTCTTACAATGTCTGGTCTGATGAAAAACTATAAATTTTTAAATTAATAAAAAGTTTCCATTGTATTGTATTGGTTTTCTGATTAATGTCCTCAACTAAATCTAAAAAGGTACTGTTTTTTTTCTGTTTAATCTGCCTAGGTGGCAGAGGGTCTGTTTTACCAGAATATTTTTGTGAGTTTTTGTTGCTTTTATTATGCCCTTAATTATTTAAGTAGGAGACATACAAAAATTAAAGATTTTTCATTTCTGAAAGAGCTAAAAGTTTTACTCAATGTTATTTTACAAATTTATTTGTAGTTTTATATTGTCAATTCAATTCCGTAAGTATTGTGTTCCTGGCACCCAGGAGTTCATCTTAAATGTCCAATCTCTTCTAATACTTTTAGGAGTTTTATAGTCCTTTAAAAATTGGACTCTAACTTGTAAAAAGTAAAGTTAAAAAAGGAATGAAAAAACTTTCACAATACATCTCACACCAAAAACTGTCTTTGAGATTTCCCACAGGAGCCCTGAAAAATTACAAAGACTTGTTCTTTCACCTTGTAAAAGATGTTAGAAATAATTACCTGTGTTTGATGTGTTACTATTATAAAAAATGCATGGAGAGAGCTGTTTAATTAAAAGAGATACTCAGTGTTCCCTAGGTTAAATTTCATAACTAAAATGTTACCAATAAAATATTTCAGAATTTATAGGCTTTATGGATCATCCCTGGAGATTTACTAATCTCTTTAAATTTCTTCATTATATTTTTTAACCTTAGGTGATATAATCTGTGAAACAGTATTGCCAGTTCTCCTATACTGATCAGGGACCCTTTGGTGCTCTTCATGATAACACTATAGAGTTATCAGTGTGACACTGATATCCATCATTTCAATCTCTTACAGTGATGACTTTGCCACTATCTTACATTTTTTGTTTACACGTAACATCATTAGTTCATTGCTTTGATTGAAGCTATAGATGAGACATATCTACAGAAATTCACAAAAATATTGAATTCTATGCATACTAATTTTCTAATGTGCACAACCATTTATCATAAATCAGTGGATCTAAACAAAACCTATTAAATATCTCATATTTTATAGGTTCTAGTACCAGGCACACCCTCCCTCTGTTCGCTGATCCAGTTTTCATAGACTGAAATCAAAATAGATGGCTGTGTCTTCAACTGCAGGTTCAGCGAAGAAAGGATCTCCTTTTAGCATACCTACTATACAGTTTCTTGCGGTTATATATATATAATACACAGAAACTTGCTTTTTCCCTTCCTTCCTCTCTTTTAATATAATTTTTCTTTTTAAAGTGTGAAAGCAAAAAGAACTACATCAACAACAACAGAAAAAAACAAAATGGAAAGCATTAACAAAGAAGTAGTTGATGACCGGTTGTTTGATCAGTCTTGTATGTCTATATGTGTTCTCCTGAGCATACATTTTGAAGATATCAATATGCAATGCAACAACTATTGTTGGTTTTCTGTTGCTTTGTCTATAATTCAATTGCTTTTTCAAAACAGGCAGTGGTGGACATTTTCTACTGCTTTGTGACTGTGACTTCTGACAAGGTATGAGATACTTTCATAGGGCTCACCTGGTTAGGCCCAGCCATGGTCTCACAAAAATAATCTCCCTTTGGATTAACTCAACTGATCTTAAGTGGCTGAGCATGTAAACATTGCTGGGTTCTGGATGGCCTGTCTTTCCTTTTGGAGTAGGAATCTAGCTTCCTTTCACTCAGAACAAAGAACTGAACAAAATCAACAGAAAAGGTAGTACAGTTTACACAACAATGCAAACATGAAGAGTGGGAGAGAAACTGGCTCAGCAGTGTGAGCTTTGACCAAGTAGAAAAAACAAGGACTAAATCAAAGATAAAAGTCCATGCTTCATCGGGGAAATGCAGCATGGGCCACCACACATCATTATGATTTCAAACCCTTATGGCATTGATGTATCCTTTTATGCTGTCTAAATCTTGAGAAATCACAAGAGAATTTGTACACAAGGGTCCTGAGATCTAGTGCTGTGAACCTGCATCTCAGATTGACAGCAGGTCTAGGCCATGCTGTTAAAAACCTGCCCAAATTCTCCTGAGAAGTGCGTGCACAGCGCTTTGAGATCTTGTAAGGAACACATCTCCCCCACCTCCCCAGCAAGTTTATGCCAATCCCTAAACTCTATTCTCAAAGCCACTATACTCGTACTGTAAAGCCCCTATAATTTTTAGTATATTCTGTTGACTAGAGGCAAGTATATGTCCTTTCAAAATATAAATAGAACTATACAGTAGTGAAGTATTAATGAAGTATTAGAGGCCAATCAAAATTCAAAGCCAGAGATACTCTATAAAGAAAAACTAGGGATACACACACACACACACACACACACATACACACACTTCATTTATTCCCATCTTTCTTGACAAAAATCAAATCTCTTATGAATGTCAAGGTAATAATTGAACCACACAAAGTTAAACAGTAAAGGAAAATTTTATTCAAGGCTATTATATGAGAGCAGAGAAATCTGAACTAAATTCCACTGACATATGAGGATAGAGGGATTTTAAGTACTGTAGTGAGCTTGGAGAGATACACAATTCAGGTCACAAACAGAAGCATTCAGCAAAATCTTGTTTCTGTTCACGAACTCTGTGTCAGCTAACAAACATGACTGTGGCCATGAGCTGCACAGGCTCACACGCACAGCCTTCTTCCCTGAGAATCATGGAACAAATTAAGTTTGTGATCCGAGGTACTGCTACGAATATATATATATATATATATATATATATATATATACAGAAAGCCATGTATCATTCATTTGTAATAAAAATTTTAAATGAATTTTGGCATTATAAGTTCAATAGTAATGTGAAATAAAATACAATATTCAATTCAGGAAAGTAAGCTGGGTTACTATATAGTTTCATATAGGCATCACGTAGCGTATTCTTTGGGGCTGGACAATCTAGTATTAAATTAACTTTCTTCTTACTAGTTTTTAACCACAAGCATGTAGTATCGTGTTCAGTTTTCTCACCTGTAAAGTATTGATAATAGTACCAATACACAGCCAAAAAATGGAGAAGATAAATGTATGAAATGTTTTTTCACTATAAAATATTAGGAAGATTATCTGATACTAAGGAAAATACATGTTAACTGTATTTGAACTAGTATGTCCTTCATGCACCCTCTACCCTTTTCTTCAGCTCACCACAATGCCCCAAATCCCTCTGTCCTCCTTATGTCAGTGGAGTTTAGTTCAGCTCTCTCTGCTGTAATATAATAGCCTTGAACAAAATCTTCCTTTCCTGTGTGAATGGTGCAAGTATTGCCTTGACATTTACAAGAGCTTTGCCTTCTGTCCAGTGAGGTGGGAAAAACCTAAGTGTTTTGAACAAATGAATCACATGATGTCATTTATATTTAACAGAAATTACTCTGACTTCTATAAAAAATCGATGGAAAGCAACCCATCAGCATTGAAAAGAATTGGGAATTCATTACAGCAATGTAGCTATAAGAACCAGTGGTTAGACAAGGGAAGTAGCCAATGAGTTATTAATAATTATACCCATAATACATGAAAATGTATAATATATATTTGAGGATATATTTAACATATGTACACAATCATAACCAACAGGCTTAAGAGCAGTTATACCTGGTTGACAAGAGCAATTAACAAGAAAGTCGGAATTTTACAGTGGGGTAGGTTGAAGAAAGAAACAGGGCGATAAATTACAGAAATCAGTGGTAAGAAACACCTTTTATTATTTTATCAGAAACAAAAGGGAAAACCAGTATGACGTTTGGGCACAAGAAGGTTTATTTATGCTGGGAGAAAAATATTTTGTCTTCATGCAGCTATCAATGATCCCGAGAGAAGATGGAGAGTCTAAGAACAAGGCAGAAAGACTGTTGAAGAAATGTTTCTCTGGATGTTCTCAGTGAGATGACAGTGGATGAGAGACGAGACAAAACGCGAGGCTGACTGACACATGTCTGTAATCCCAGCGTTTCTGAGACTGGGTTGATGATCACATGTTCTCCAGTTAGTGAGACTCTGTCTCAAACACACAAACAGGGCAAAACTTAAACGATACTATCACAGCAGAGGTTTTGAGGAAGAAATGTAGCTTATAGAGAAAAGGAAAAATATGAAAGCGTATCTTAGAAAAATAAGCAAAAGACCTAGGAAAATGTTGTGGGTTTGTTTATGAACACTGAGGGGCTCTTTTGAGGTAAGTGATTATGAATATAGGTTAAGAATTATCTCAGTGGTAGTATGTTTCATCTCTCCAGGTGCCACATGGTGAACAGTAATGCCATAGGGGAAAAGATTGATTTACTCATGGCTGAAGTTTGTTCACATGAATACAACAGCTTAAAAAAGAAAGAAATTTTATGGTATGTAATGATGGAACACTGAATGAAATCTGTAAACTCAGGAAGGTTGGGAAGAAGGAGGGGGTACTATATTAGTGGAATCAATACTTTTTATATCCCAGTAAATTTGAAAGTATATTTGGGGAGAAAAGAAAGAAAAATAGTTGACAGTGGCTGAAGAATTTGGTGCATGAAACTGACTTAAAATAGTGGTCAGAGTTACCATCAGTAGCAATCTAAAAAGTGCTAATAAAGTCTAAGATGAGGTCAAAGACCTGTTAAGAGAAAGATGTAACTTTGAAGGTCTGGGAAGACATAGCACTAAGAAAGTAACTGAAGTGGACATTGACATCCCAACATTTATGTAAGTGGTCATGTTGCACAGAACAGCTTTGCAGCAGGCCATTTATCTTTCAGTTTATGAAGGAAGGTGGCCCACGCATTGCTTGATGATAGAAATAGGAAGGGATAGTTGGCTGTCATGTCTGATTTCACAGTTGATTATCTTTGCTCTGACGGTGAGAAATAATCATTTGGAAGAGACAAGAAGAACATGGAAATAAACTGTCCCATATCAAATCTTGGTAAAATAATCAGTACAGAGAAAAAAATTGAAAAAGTAGTGACACAATTTTATTGAGACAGTCTCCTGAAACACAGGGTTTCAAAGAAAAGCAGATGAAAGGGTTATAGAAGAGTGAAACATATCATAAAGTTTTTCGATGACCAACATTAAGTAACAAATGGTTAAAAACCAGCATATCAGTAGTTAATGAGTGGAGGCAAATCATTCAATGAACAGAATGCTATGACTGGAATCCCTGCACAGGACCGAGCCGTGATAACAGGTTTTCATGGTAAATGGCAGGGGCAAATTTAAACAGCATAATGAAAACACCCCTCATTTCCAAGGCAGAGAGTAAAGATGATTATAAGACAATAGGCGAGAAATAAATAGGTTGTCTGGCTACAAGCACCCCGTGCTGTAAAGTCCCCCATGGCTCATGCTGATAAGCACTAAGATTGGCAAAACACGTCTTATTCCAAAATGGTTATCCCCTTCTGTTGATGGATATCTAGATCTGAGTCCATATCTTTCACATTTATTGTATCTGAAGATGGGGACTCCTCATTGGATTGCCGCCAGTTGAAGGTTAAAAGTTGCTGACATTACTTGGAATGAATAAAAACTTTTGATCTCTGCCCATGTATATAGTCTTTCTTTGAGCTTTCCAGAAGATCTTAGTTGGTATCCTCTGTAATACTCTCTTTAACAAATAAATAAAGAATATATATATATATATATATATATATATATACGCATACATATGATATATAACGCTCATATATATAGATATGTGTGTTTCTGTGTCCAGAAAAAGCTAAATAAAATGTTTACCTTGCACAACAAGTAAAAAGCAAGTATTCTTCATGAACGTATTTAACCCTACAGAGGGATGGACTGCTTCCTATGAAATGCAGTCTAGCGCTGGAGAAGCCACAGCAAAGAGCACAGGTGGTGCGTTTCCTGAAGGAATATTTCAAAATAACAGAACATACTAGAGCTCCCAACCTAGTTTCAAAAGATAGGAAAATTCTACGTTTTATAATCTCAATATTCTTTGAAGTGCAATATAAGAACTATTTATGCCTATCAGTACTTTTAAATATGAACAGATTATCACCAAAGTGTTCAAAAGAAAGTGTTTTACTGGAAATAGTTTTAATGGCTATTAGTGATTTTCAACTGTGTTATCTTCCTGGGAACACTAAAATGCACGCAATTATCTCTATCCTCCCAGTCCTTACACGTTAGTGAAGAAAACCATTATAGAAACAAACGTGATACTGAATGATTGATACAATGTAAGATTAGACCTCTAGAAATTTCATTTACACTCTGACACAGGGTAGAGGGAATTAGAAAGGATTATTGCAAATTAATATTCTCTGGCTTATTCTGGAAAGGATGCTTCTGAATACAACATCCTCGCTAGAAAAACCATAAACAAACATCAAGCTCACCACCGCCCTCCTTTCTCTGTAGTCCAGTTTTGTCTGAATGTCCATCCCTGCCAGGTATAGTTATAATAGTGTCATTTCTCCAACGCAGCTTACACTTTAAAAGGGGCCTTGTGTATGCTCAAGCTAATTCCACTTCTCTTGCTGGTAACTGGTGAGAAATAATCATATTACTTACTTTTCAACCAATGATAAGTGAGAAAAGAAATAGTTAGGTGGCCACGGGGTGAACACTTTTGATGCCTGAATAAATAGCAGAGGGAGTAACCCTGAAAAGAAGAACAAACAACACCATTGCGGCCTTCCAGTGTAAATGCCGAACAGCCACTAGCTGCAGATGAAGGCAGTAACAGTATTGCAAGGAGGGACAGAGCGCTGGAGTTACAGTTCCGTGCAATAAGCGCCTGCCTGGTAGGGGCAAAGTCCTGATTTCAATCCCTGGTACCCCCTCCCCAAGAAAAGGAGGAACAGAAAAACTACCGCCATATGCTGGGGCAGGTGAGTCAATCCATGATGAAGTTCTCTTTCTTATTTTTATATTATTCCCCTTTAAAATTCAAGTGAAATTTTATATAGAAGATTATTTAATAATTTCTGAATAAAATTCTAATTTGTGCTTACAAACCACTTTTTAAAACTTTACTAATTGTATTTTCACATATTAAACAAACCTTTACTAATGTAAAGTTTAAACTCAAGGATAAACTGAGGTATAAACATGACATATTTCAGTATGCTTTACCTTAATATATTGGAATCCAAATATTTCTTATATATTTTAAGAAAAAATGAGTTTTGTCTTTTTTCTATATCATTATAAAAGTGCTTTCTTGCTGAGCGTGGTAGACCATGCCTGTAATTCCAGCAAACAAGAGGCTGAAGCAGGAAGATTGCCACAAACTCAAGGCCAGCCTGGGCTACATAGTGAGACCCTGCCTAAAAGAAAAGAAGAATGCTTTCTTTGTGTATTCTGTGGCTGTGACATTCTTAACAGCTTGGGATGACCATTTTCCGGTGAAGACATACCTCAGTGACCTGAAGTCAATGCCCACTGGCTGCCAATTCTTTTCATGTGACCTTCTTACATCCCACTGTCACATCATCTGATTATGTAGCTCAGCATTCAGTACCTCTCAGCAGTGTTCTTAGCAAGACTTTTCAGTCCTAATTTTTTTATTTCAAGAATCTTTAAAGTCCAACACTCTACCAAGATTTTAGAGCATATTATGAGGCTTTAAATGGGCTTACAAATGCACAGAAAATCACCACTATTTTCAATATTCAAAGATACGGCTGGAAAGTACACATAAGCCATTGTACATGTGTGAAATGCAGCAAATATTACTTTACATTCATGAGAAAAAACAGTGTGCTGATTGTTGGCTATATTTGCAGCCCTGTAATTTGAACTGTAGGTAATTAAACACATTTGAATGATTGAGTGGGGTTTACAAAATATATTTTAAGTGTTTTCCAGAACAGGATTTTACATTACAACAATTTTGAGAATGTGAAACAAAATACGATATAATACATTACAGACGAACCATATAGAATGTATAATATATAAGGTTGGAGTTTGAGCCATTGATTTCATTTGTGCTCTGTATTTCTTGCTCTCTCAGGTAATCATAGAACCATAACTGGGCCAATCATACCACCACTTACACCAGCAACCGCTTCACTGGAAAGCACAGGATGTAAGTGCTCCAACCTCTCTCTTTGGGCACATCCAGAACTCTCTGTTAGAGAAAATAAAAAACTACAGATACTGTGATTTATTTGCACTCAAAATAGAGAGCTTCTCTTCGGAGGATGTGCTCAGAATACAGATTATTTATTTATTTTTGGGAACCCAGAATCCAACTCAGGACCTCGTGCTTGCCAAGCAAGGTGCTGTGCCGCTGAGCTATACCCCAGCCCCAGAATACAGTTTTAAAAAGGAATGTAATACTAGATACCCTCCATCCAATTTCTCCCATGGAGTAACTGGAAATCTGGGTAGAATTTGTATTATTTAAAAGGGCCATCATCTGTGTAACCTGAGTAACAAAGATGAAGGTAACATTATGTAGGATAGCATCCAGATCTAATTCCCTTCTATCTTCTCTATAATTCTGTATTTCCTCAGTCGCTTTTGTATTAGCAGAAATGAAGATACCTTTATATTATACAGCATCCAGTGCAAATTCCCTACTATCTTATCTATAATTTGGTATTTCCTTTAATGTTTTTGTGTTAACTAATGTGAAGATAACTATGTAATACAACATCCAGTTCTAATTCCCTACTATATTCTGTATAACTTTGTATTTTCTGTATTGTTTATGGCTT
>PVLD010006514.1:0-41583 GCA_004027595.1 Dinomys branickii | reverse complement strand
ATTTAAAATAAAAAAAATAAATAAAATAAAATTATATAAAGCACCAGCTACTTGAACCTACTTTTATACTCAATGAGCTCTCTCAAATATTTTAAGGTTTTTATCATTTAACTACAGATTTTCTTTCTCTGCTTCTGAGAAATATTGTCTGTATAGCTTTGCAACTCAAGCCATATCCTCAGCTCAATAACAATCAGTAAAAAAAGATCATCACTTCTGCATATGTTTTCAGAGTTGTCATTAAGGTAACTTCTCACTTCTTAATTCAATTTTGGGTGAAGATGTGCTTTAAGAATCAATAACATGGTCATTTTAAAATGATGGGACTGACATATATTGAGAGAGAGAGAGAGAGAGAGAGAGAGAGAGAGAGAGAGAGAGAGAGAGAGAGAAAGCATATGCAGAAATATATCATAAAAGCAAGTCTGAGGGTTTCATACTGGGAAATATACTTGTCTGTCCATTACAAGGACAGCCTAGACTCCACACATTAGTATAATCAATGCCTAACAGTTGAATTAGTACAGTGAACTGAATGCTCACATACTTGGTGTAGTTAGTATAGCTGCTGATACTACTGTTATTTCTTTCAGTCACAGTGGCACATGAAAAATAACATCAGAAATATTAAATACTAGAAGAAAAAATAGAAAATAAATGAATTAGGCTGCATATACAGGATGTCATATTAAGTCAAAAGAGTAGAAATACGGATTACATATTGACTATATCAAAAGACATAAAAACATTTACTCATTTACTTAGTCCCAGAAAATGAACTTGGAACCTTGTGCTTGCCAGGCAGGTGCTGTGCTGCTGAGCTACATCCCTGGCCCTTAAAAAATTGAGATTATTGTCCACATGATTCAATTTTGGTATCAAAACCCAAAAGCTAAGCTTTAGCCTGACAACAAAGACTTTTGCTCATATACACTCTCCAGTTATTGCTCCTGAAGAATATCATATCTATTGACAGGCGAGATAAACATCAAACGCTTGATTTGATGGCATCTCTGGAAAAACCTAATGAGTCCTTTACTGGAAATTCTTTCACTGTGCTGCCATTCCCTCTTTCATGCCCATAAGCTCATTCGTAGTGAGATCTGTAAGCCTTCCAGGTCTGGATTTGCCTCATTTCTTGAAGTGCCTCTGCTAACACCACTGTTGCCAATCACTTGAGTTATTTTGCTAGACTTGCACGGAAATCTCGAATTGGCAAGTAAGGCTTGGCTAACAGCTCCAGGCTTTGAAATACCAGTGTGTCTCCTCCCTAAGTGTTACAGTTTTTAGTGGTACACGTGTTGGTGTTGGGGTTATTTGCCAGGGAACAATTTAACACAGGACACATATTTTATAAGATTATTTTTGATAATTACCCAAAGAATGATGTATAAAAGAGTACAGGAAATCTGCCTTCACTCTAAAGACCAAAGAATCCAGCCAAAGTCCTGGATCCCACGGAAATGACCTACGTGAGCCCAACTGAATACCTAAGGCCATAACAATGCCTCCCATGAGTCCAACTGCAGGCCTAGAGCCCACAGCAATGTCTCATGCAGGCCAGTTTCATGAATCTCCCCTGGGAAGGCCCAAAGGTGAGCGGTGGAATCTAGAAAATCTATGCCAGCAGGATGAAGGATATATGCTAGCAGGCTGAGGGATCTGCACTGGAGCCGGGAAGTGATGCTCAAAATAAGAACCAGAGCCCCCCTGAAAAGTACCACAGCCATCCTCAGCAACCGTGAGGGTCTGAGCTCCTCTGATGATCAGGACAGTTGAGTTCCCATCAGGAAAGCCAGTGCAGCAAGCTTCTCCAGGGGACTGAGCAGTGCATCATCTTCCCCTCAGAGCCAGGAAGCAATGCTCAGAGTGAGGACCAGAGCTCCCCCAAAGTGAAGCAAAGCCATTGTCAGTGACAACAAGGTTCCAAGTTCCTTGGAAGATGAGAACAGCCAAGTTCATCAGGAAAGCCAGCACGAAGAGCTCCCCTAAGAGAACCATCAGCTCCTTACAGATTCCCAACAGCTTCTAACAGGCCCCCAAGAGCTTCTACCAGTTCCCAACAGCCTCTTTTCTTCTTCTCCCATTCTGCCTCTTATGTTGATGGCAACAGCCCTCAAGTGGGCCTCCCACACTGAGCACCATGCTTATTAAGTTCAGCTGCGTGTTACAAGAACACCAGTTGTCAATCCACCACACAGCTCGTGGTGACTTTTAGGTACCTTCATCAGCTCCTCAACAGATGAGGCCTGCAGTGCCTGAGTACGACTCTGAGGCTGTTCCAGCAGCTTTCTCTGCCCCTGCAGGGCTCTCCACAGCTCTCTGCAAAGCACTGTCAGGTCCATTCCCTGCTGCTACCGGTGACCATGGGTCATAGCTACTGGTCAACTTCAGTTAATGTTGGTTATAGCCAGTCTGTACCACTTGTCTCATTTGGTCTCTGATCTCAAGGATGCTTTTATGATAAACTTCCTAGGAAAATATATCTCTCTTCAAATAAGAAGGTCAGCTTCTTCGCTGTTCAAGATAATAAGGATAGTATTTGTCTCCAGAAGCAATCTTGGGCATATTTGCTACCACTTCTCTTATGAGTTAAGGGCTCCTTAAACTTAGAGTGTCTCAGATGTAAGACAACTGTGTGTAGTGCACGACGTAGGCAGAAATATCTTTCTGCGTCTCCTCTCTTCCATGTGACCTGAGTGAGACGGGTTCGAGAACAATAAACTCCCAAACAGCCAAATTAGAATTTAGAAGCGCTTTTAATAGTTGAGCCCAATGGCCCCCACTCATGCCTCTGTTTCAAGGCTGAGAAGTGAGAGACCCGAGCCCATTGTATGCAGGGCTTATAAAGACAAAAACCACAAAATATACAGGTGTAGCAGGGACGTTATGCTTGGATAACTGTCCTGTTTCTGGCAGGGATGGGCAATGCTCTTTGAATTCTTTCTGAGAAAGAACAAGGAACTTTTAAACAATAATTATGTTACCGTACATGGACTTTAGCTGTTTGAGGTGAATCGGGGGTCAAGCATGGGATCAGTCTAGCAAGCAGCTGGGTACTTGGGCCATTACACCCAGGAGAGCAGAATATATGGGAAGATGATAATCATGTTGTCTGTGATAAGAGGAATATAATTTCTGGTCCAGGTCAGACTCTTAGGAATTCAAAACAAGACAGGCACAAACACCTAGCATTTGTGCAATTTCCTACTATATACTTGAAATGTATTACTTAATTTTTATGTTTTAAGTTATAGTATATTTGGAAGATATTACCTTAGGAAAAGAAGTTCATTAAAATTAGTTTTGTTAATTAAAGTGAATTTTTTCATGCTACAAAACCCAGCCAAAAATGACAGCTTGTTCATCGCATCCATATTTGTTTTTTTTTTTTTTTTTTTTTTTTTTTCGGTACTGGGGATCGAACTCAGGACCCTGTGCTTGCTAGGCAAGCGCTTATTCCACTGAGCTATATCCCCAGCCCCAACAGAGATTGCATCCTTATTTGTATGAAACTTACTGTGTAATTTCCCTAATGTGATTGCATTTTGTGTTGTTACTTTGATGTTGACTGCATTGAAAAGTATACTTTCTGATCTTTGACCTTGTGTTTGGCTGTATGGCCTCTGCTGAATAGTAGGTGGTAGCTGGGCATGGTGCCACATGCCTATAATCCCAGCACTTGGCAGGCTGAGGCAGGATGGTCACTGCAAGTTCAAGGCCAGTCTGGGCTACGAAGTTATTTGAAGGCCAGTCTGAACTGCATAATGAAACCCTGTCTCAAAAAGATTTTTAAAAAAAGTTAAAAATTGAATGATAGGTAGTTAACAGCCAAATTTTGTAACATGATGACTTGCTAGAGTTGGCTTCCCACAAAACCATGATGAAAATCACCCCTAAATTAGCTGCCTCTGGTTCAACCTGCAATACAGAGGAAACTCACATAGTGCAGACTTAAGTCTGTCCCCAGATAAAGAGCTAAGCTCAGGAAGAGCTTTACCTTGATCAGAACAATTCAGCCAAACCAGCATAGGTTAAGCCATGCAAGCCCGCCTGTTTCCTGTATGGTAGCAGAATGAGGATCACAGTGTTGTATTGCTTAGAAAGAGCTTGCAGATAGGGTCTGTCTCTACGTGTGCCTATGTCTATGGTTGTGAGTGCATGTGTCTATATACAGAGAGACACAGACTGGGAGAAAGAGGTCATTTGAAATTTAAGTTAAAACATTTAGGTTATCTACACAAATCAGGTTCTTTCCTTCTTTCTCTCTCTACAAAATTCAAATTAACTTAGGTATCAAATCCTTGTCCAAGGAAAATAACTTGAGGTTTTACAGCTCAGGTCTTCGTGGTTCTACTCTTTTGTTTCATTTTTGCTCTGTTGGATAGCTCTTATTTGTTAATAAAATAAATTATTACTCTCGGAAAATATTAAGAATTGTATTTTGTCTTGCAACCTTGCAAGCACTGAGAGAAATACCAGACTAAAATCCCTTCCTAGCCACAGTATGCATAGAACATCCACAGTATTAGTAATCAGGCACAAAGCGCAATAGTCATTTACTCAGTTATTTTGTTTAATGTTGTCCCATCTCCCTGAATTACTTGCTTTAAGTCAATGTTACTGATAAGCTAGTGCAACAAAGGGGGGCAGACCAAAACTTAATGCCTACCTTTCCTTATTTCCATGATGGGACTGCAATCATTCTCACCAGTTTTACAACAATCAGTACTATTCCGTGAATGCGAGGCTCAGAAAAGATGCTAAACATTGGCCTGTACTAGCAGAAAGAAGCCAAGAAGAGCACGTGATGTTTTATGTTTACTTAACACATACACTTTCCTCAAGGTAAAGTGACTTTATTCTGGAGGGTAAATTCAGTTAATCAGAAAAAAGTTATTGGGTAAACGGTATTATCTGTATCCAATGGCAAAGGGGAGGAATAGTTCCAAAGTAACCATGTACAGCACTTTCAATTCTTATACTTTGACAATTAAAGGTGACAGCTTCTTAAGATAATGAAGTTTGTCAGTTTGATTGCCTTGGAGGCCACCTACAGCATGAGTGCTGCACTCATCCGGATGTGCGGGGTGGGCGGTGCGAACATGGCTGTAGGCACTATAGCTTATCCCCAGCCCCTTCCTCCTGAGTGCTTTTCCGCTGCCCTTGCTCCAGTTGCCACGAAGTGGATGGTTTCACTCTGCCGTTCTCGTCTGCAGGAATGCTCTGCCTTAGAGCAGGGCCAAAGCCTCGAAACTCTGAGCAGATACAACTTTCCCCTGTAAGAGGCAGGTAGTAGGTATTTGTATCAGCAGTGGGAAAACTGACCAAGGTAGGTCTCTACTGTAGTTTCACTCATCTATATACTTTCACTTACTCACTTTCAACAACTCTATTCCATTTCAAAAACCTTTGTCATCAAACTACAATTGCATTCCATTCAAAGTTACTTTGAAATTTTCTCTGGCTTATTCGTAAGATTTCTCAGGGAGCTCAGTGAAAACTACGTTGTGAAATGCAGACCTATGCAGTCTGATCATAAAGTACAGTGAATGTTGTTTTAAAAATTATAGTTTAGGACACATTGCCGTTAACATCCCATTGTGATACCGCAGTGCACTGAGGGAAGCTGTGTCCGTCATTCTCATCATTTTCTGAAGCGGTGCTGGAAGTCCTCACTGCCAGAGTTTCATTGTTCACTGTCGTGACTGCCTTGATGTCCCGAATGGGCCCAAACATTTTCCTTTCCTGGTCACTTTACCTTTGCTGAAGAGCTGGAATTGGCGTGGTGCCCAATCAGTTGAATAAGATGGAAGATAATATGCTGTAACGGTTTACAAAACTGCCTTCCCCCGAATGGCATTCTTTGGTCACCTCCTAAAGTCCATCAGGAAAAATAACTCCTAGAATGGCTTGAAAATGTAGCAAGAGCACGGGTAAGTCTTCCCAAAGAAAGGAGAAGTATTTTGAGGGGAATTAATGACAGTGTGTCTTTTGCTATAATGATGTTTTAAAATTCCAATACTGTGTATTTTGATCTTACCTCAAATATTTGAAAAATAATTTAGATAATACTAACTGACAAATTTCATAATGTAGATATAAAACATAGTACCCCATATATAATATATTTTACAAATTTATAACAGGGACTTCCTGTGGACATGGCAAAAATTGAATAGCCCAAGTTAAATAAACTAATTTCCATTAACATTTGCTGATTATTAATCATAATTCAATCAGTTTGAGCCAGTGAACAGATGCCCACTGTATGACTGCTGTGAAAAATAGATTTGCTGATAAGAAACATAGATATGTATGAAAGTTATCCTAACTTTCTGTTGTATATTACAACTCTAACTTGGTTGTCAGTGATAATGATAACCTTTCTGTATCTATAATGGAAATAAATTAAAAGACAAATCTAACATATGGTGAATTGCACAGATGAAAGATGGAAACTTTCATGTAACTAATGATAATATTAAAAGAGAATTAGAAACCCCAGAGATTTCAAACTTACAGTTTTAAATGTGACAGTAAATTTATATGAATTTAAAGTCATATTTAGTTTTTTTCCTGTAACCTGGCTTTTAGACATTTCATTTGATTTAAATGTTATTGGTTTGCATGTTTTCCTGAGCATCAAGGTAGAATAAAACATGTAGAGTAGTAAATTTCCAATCAATTTTCCTTACAAAATAGGTACCTATACAAACCATGATCATTACAATCTGGATACAACTCACTTTTATGTGTCTATTATCGTATTTAAAAGTTTAAGAAAATGTATATGTGTGAATATATATGCATGTTCACCAGAATTAATATTAACAAAGTACATACCCTTAACATTCTGGAAAATTGATTTGTCACATTATTTTCAGAGTGTTATGTACTTAAGTAATGTCAGAAATATCAGCTCTGCTGTATTTGAAAGTTTTGATTAGAAAATCAGTTTGATGTATGTTATCAGAAGTTTCAAATATACTCGAGTGACTGAAGTGTTTATAGTTATTTCGTTTCCAATTTTATTGATCTTACGGGTGGCGAGCCGCACATTTCCATTATGATTGAATCCTTCAGCTGCTGCAAAGGATGAAATCACAGTGTTTTATAAGTCAGGATAGTTCTAATTTTTCATAATATTCAAAGGACTTCAAAAAATTTAGCATCTGTTCATTGTGATATTTTTAGAAATTCTTTGATAAAGTGTGACAAATAACACTACAGCGTGGAAGGTGAACAAGGAGGAAGAGAAAAATCATTTCACAGACGGAGGCCTGTAACAACATCGAAAACCAAAGCTTAGCCATATTCTGTTTCCCACTAAAAATAGATATAAATATTTCAAATAATTAAGAAGCATCGCTGTGGCTGGCGCAACAGGGATAAAGGCTGACGGCATGTGTTTACTTGCCTCGTCTTTCTTCATTCCACAGTAAAACCTTGTACCTTCCTCCGAGAAAGCGAGAGCTCCGAAGAGCGCAAAGAAATACCAAAGAGAATATTATTTCTCCTGGATTTGTGTGGTCACTCACCTCAGGTGAAAATGCCACTATTTCTTGTCCCTGTGTGCATTTATGCCAATTCTTAGAGCAAAAAGAGATTATTTCATCTGCCCTTGGATGTGTGAAGGATTTGTGACTGTCCCTGACAATGAGATGTGTCAGAAGGAATATTATAGGACTTTCAAATTCGGGTTTGAAAGGACTGCCTGTTTTCACCTTCCACCTCTTAGAAGTCAGCCACCACTGTATGAGGCACGCAAGCCACATACAAAGGCCAAGCCATGAAGAATAAAGGTGTTTCATTTGACAGGCCCATCTGAGGTTCCAATCACCAGCTGTGTGACTGAACCATTTTGGCCATTCCAGACAAGTCTTCTTAGGTGGCTACAGCACAAAGAATCATGAGAAATAAATAAAATAGCTAGATTAAACCATTAAATTCTGAGGGTTCTTACACAGCAGTAGTGACTGAGAAAGTCTTCTCCAGCTATTGTCTGTAAAAGTGAACATATTAAACTTTGAGAATTATCAACTGTTAAGATTCCAGTTGAGCTAAGTGAGGATAGGATAAGGTTAAATAAGAGAAACTGAGCAGCTTCCACAAGAATTATGCCCGGAGCTTGTTAATAGAGAAGTTCATGTCAAGATATGTCTCTCAATATGTTGTAGTGTTATGGGAAGCTAAACATAAAAACTGAACACTATGCATATTAAGTTTTCACCTCATAAAGAGCACAGGTATTTAAAAAGGAAACACAAAGGGGACTTTGAAAAAAATTAAGTGGAATTAAAATTGGCTTTATGAAGAAAAAGCCCCAAATATTTTTGATATACCCCAAATGGTTCCACAAAGGGTCAACTTCAGATCTAAAAAGGAAGGAGGGAGAGGTAGGCAAGCCTCAGGTTTAGAATGGCACCATAAACTCCACAAGTGCGTGTGGATCTTTCTGTATGGCTATTAACCATTTCAGATTAGCAAGTAAGGCATTACAATAGTTAAGTCTTAGGGAAAACATTGCTTATAAAGTAAAACTGTGGCAGTGAATAGCACTTATTCTTGTTCTCAAAAGGGAATATTAGAGTTTGGAAATAATTTTCTGATGCAAATGCCTGTAAACCTTGGCAAAACAATTCATATATGTAAACCCATGCCAATATGCACACATACAAATATATATGTTCATATATATATACATACACACATATATGTGTATGCGGTTGGATTTGATTTTAAGTCCTCAAACTACAGACACATACAAACAAAAAAATAGTAAATATGTAAGAAGACACATACATATTTAGCTTTCTTTAGTCATACTACAATGCATTCATATATCAAAACATTATGTAGTACTTGCAAATACATATAATTGTGATTTGGGCAGAACCCAAATTTTAACATAAAATTCATTTTAAATAATATTTATATGTGCATGCATCTAACTATTGATAAATATTTAAATCCTGTTCATGAAAGAATCTTTTAAAATATATTAGATACTGAGTAAAGATGAACAAATTAAAAAGTAACCCATGTCTGAAATATAAAGTCATCACATCATGCTAGATGAGATGCATCAAATCTCATTTTTATTTTTTTTTTTTGTTTTTTTTTTGGTACCAGGAATCGAACTCCGCATCTTGTGCTTGCCAGGAAGGCACTGCACCGCTGAGCTATATCCCCAACCCCAAATCTCATTTTTAAAAGGAACAGTTAATACTTACGACTTCATAAATTAGTTGATTCATAAGTTCAGTTTATAAGTTACAATTGTGTTAAGAGAAAATCCATGGAAACTTAAAACACAACTTTAAATATAACAAAGATGCTATATCTCCCTGGGGGAGTAAAACCAACCCCTGGTAAAGCTGGTGGGTGAGATCTAATTCATGTTTTGTGGCAAAGTAAGTAAGTAAACGTCACAGGGTAACGTAACCAATTATTTTGGTCTCAATGTGAATATAATCATAATGGAGAGAGTAACAAAGAAACCTAGGCCTGGTATTTAGTCAAGAAATCACACTTGAAGGAATATTCTGCAATTGGAGATAGTAAATTTGCTAATATCATTTATACTTGATTCAAGGAATTGTTATAATAATGGCCATAGAGACTAATACCTCATTTCTCATGTCCATCAGATACCGAACAACAACCAGAATTAACCTTCAAACAAATAAAAATCTATTTGTAAGCACTCCCCAAGATATTTGTAAACTAGATGAACTGCAAACATGTACTAATGCAATAGAAATTTAAAATTTAAAACCTGTAAACTAATATATTAAAGGATGTAAATCAATTGCTAAAAGTACAGTTTTCATCGGTAATTTTTTATTTTAAAGAGAAAAAATTTAAAAAACAAAGAAATTGCTCAAAGGGAGGGAACAGCTGAAATGAGCGATAAAAGGAAGAAGGAAGGAAGGGGAAAATACATATGTATGTGCAAGCGATAATTGTACCGCTCATGTCATGTTCATTGAAAGGAACAGTGAACGCTTAACTTGTTTTTCCTTGACCAATATTGTATGGTTATATCTGGTAATCTGAATAACTAATTTGAAGACAACAATATGCAATAAAAGAACCATTGTTGAGTGCCTACCATCTTGTTTAGTTTTTAATTTATAGTTTTGAATCTTTTTTGTTGTTGTTCTGGGAACTGAACTCAGGACCTTGCGCTTGTCAGGTAGGCACTTGTGCCACTGAGCTATATCCCCAGCCTTAGCATCTTGTCTAGTGAAGCTCTGTATCCTTTCTAATTTTTTTTTTTGCCACTTTATTCTCTTCACTTGTTTGATCCATCTTGCATTCTTACGTCTGGTGATCTGAACAACTTCATTGAATAAACAACATGTAATATAACAACCACTGTTAATCCGTATCATCTTGTTTTGAAACCCTGCATCGCTTTTATTTATGTGTTTTGTTTTTGTCTAACTTGATAAATATTTGGACTATTCAAATTCAGGAGTGAAAAAAAAAACAACAAAAAAAACAAATTCAGGAGTGAAATGATTGGGCAAAATAAAGTTGTAAAAAGAACAAAAAGCCGTAAAGAACTGAAGGTTAAAGGGTAAAAAAAAATCTAAAATGAAGATAAAATCATGAAGAATACAAGAGGAATAAAAACTACACAGACTTCCATGTTCTAAAGATAGCCTGGAAAAATCTGAAAATTTTAAATGAGATTAAAATTACTTTAAAGTAAATGGTAAATATAAAGGATGAGCAAAGAGGAGAAAATATACACGTAGTTAGAAGCTACAATAAAGCAACCTAAACTAGGGAACAAATGTAAAATTATATATTTAAAAACATGTTAGAATAACTGCATTGTAAATCAAAGTTAAAATCTATAAATGAGCAACAGACATAATACATTATACGAAAAGCATATTAAATGTATTCATGGCTCTACAGCTTCTATGCACTGTATAGGTAAATTCCATTTATTTATATTTGTAGAATTTATAGAAACAGTTAAATCTGGGTTTTACAAAATGAGTTATGAATATTAAATTCATTACTTGTGCTTAGATGCTTTGCAGTTACTTGCAGCTGAGAGGAAAATTACTGTTTCAAACTTTGATGAAATATGCTAGACTCACACACAGTCTATTAAGCCTTGCAAGCTGGGTTTAAAAGTCTAAAAGAAAGGTCAAATTTTGAAACTATAACTTTCATAAGCTGAATACTAATTGCTTCAATTTCTGAGTAGACCTTTCTACATTCCAACATGATCTTTGGGGATAATGAGAAGCTTAAATCAATAAGCCCATGGGGTTTTATTTCTTGGGATAGTATTAAATCCAAGAAATAATAGATGCGGATAGTCTGCGTGGGCTTACAGGGAGATAGTCACATAACTTTATTATTAAAATAAGAAAAAAGAGCGCTTGTAGCACGTTCCCCCCACCTTTTTGTATAATTACCTTTAGTAAACTGTCTTGTGAAAACTGCCTACCAGTTAGCCTGTGGACCACAGTTACAATGTTCATTTTGCTCTGCAGAGGTAGCATAGGACTGAAAGAGAAAGCAAAGTTCAGCACATTTAGGCCAGAGGCAATGAGACTGCATCATTAGCACTTCAATGGATCACTCTGGAGGAATTAGCATCAGTTTGAATGAAGTCTGCAGTGCCCTTTTCTTAGGGAGCAGCTGCTCCACTTTCCCCCCTTTTTGAACTACTTACTTGAAAGAAACAACTACTTTCTCGAGAGATACCCTGATTGGATGAGCCAAAGCAGAATCCCACAGCACCAAACCTGTGAGGGATGAGCGGTAACTTATGTTCAAGGAGAACAGGATTCTCACAAACCCTCGCGTCTCCACGTAGGCACTAGTACTTCAGGATGCAAACATGCATATTTTCTTTCACCCAGAGAATATCATGTTGACTTACAAAGAAGTGATTTTAAATCTAAAGATAAAAATGGAAACAATTCAGAATGTTAAATTGAGAGAAACCTTCAAACATTAATGCGTCTCATTCTTTCAGTTTAATATCTATGGCAAGAATAGGTTATATAAACTTCCAATTACTGCATCCTAGGATCCCAGCTAAGGAGCAAAAATTCCATAACACCAGATGGAGACGACAGTCTAAATACTAACTTCAACATAGCTTTCAGGAGCCATATTTGCAGTACAAGTGCAGTAAAACTTTGCCTGCATCTTCCTTGTGTTTAACCAGATTCACGTTTGTAAAATGCCAAACAATTGCACCCTGATCTAGTCTATCTTCTGTTTCATGAATTCTTGCCGAGATTTAATTGAGCCCAGTTTACAAGCTCTTGAATGATCAGTGCACCAAGATTGAAATAATTAGCATAATCTGGAGAATTCACAGCATCTTTAAGGGGGGAAACCCTGACTGCTGTGATATCTTCTTTATCTATCTCTAAGTAAAATCCTTTATTTTCTCTAAATTTTTCCTTCCTAACAAAAGGATCAAGGTTATTACGCAGTCTAGGCCATAGTCTCCATTACCCAATTAATTTTCACTTCTGACAAGATCCATGTCTGGCTCATAACAATGGAACCCACAGAGTCAAAGACACAGTGGAAATTCAAACAAGGTTGGCCATAGGGTTTCCAAAATAGTTCAGCAGGACGGGGGAGCTTTGTCGTTCGCACACACACACACAGGCACACACGCTCACACCACTGTCCTAGTTCTCTGTCCTATTAAGTAATTCCTGCAGGAGATAGTTTGAAAATGATGGCCTTTAAACACATGTGCAAATGTGTGCCATAATGAGGTCTTCTAAGTTTTAGTGAGTGAAATGTCCAAGAACACACTATCTGAGGAGAGTACTATATATTTAAGGTCATGAACTGCATCCTGAGTTTTTTCTTAATTTAATTTGTACTTAGACACTGATGGAGTAGATGTATAATCTTCAGTTTAAGACATAAAATGAGAGGACTTGAAGACTAGGAAACCCTTTAAATTACTCTGCAGTCTTTCTATAAGCCCAAAACCTATAAAGGAACTCACAATAAGATTTTCCTTTACATAGCAGCCTTATGTTTTGACCCATGAAAATTACAAGATGAAACACTAAAGTGAAAACTAAACAAATGGCAAGTGGTACCCCAAACAGACCAGAAGCATCAGTAAGGAGTCTCTTTATCATCAGATGTTTCATAATTTCTTGGAATAAAATTTCTAACCTTGAACTGAGTAAACTGGACTTCTCTTAATGCTTAGGCTTTATCTTCCTCGCACTGTTTCTTGTGAATTGTTCATCTTGTTTCTTGACTAAATCCTCAGTTTTAGTTGTTCCTCACTTTATCCCCCGATGAAAAAAATTCAAACAAAAAGTTTCTAAAGGTCATTTTTCCAAGAACTGCTCTACATCGTTTTGCTAGGACTGCCCTAAGAAAATTCCAGACTGGAGGTGACGAGATCAAGGTGTCAAGAGATGTATTTTCGCCTGAGTCCGCTCTCCTTGGAGTGCAAACTTCTGGCTTTCAGCTCTGTGCTCACATTGTTTTTCTCTCAACCTGTACATCTCCAGGTCTCTCTGTATTTCCTAATTTCTATTTTGTATAAACTCACCCATCAAGCAGTGTTAATGTTCACCTAATGGCCTCAGTTTCAACTTACCTCTTTCAAAAACCCTATCTCCTAATATACCCAATTGTGATGTACTAGGCTTGGGATTTTAGCATAATAATTGGGTCATTCTAACTGGAGCAAATGGTATTTCATTATGATTTGAACTTGCATGTTCTTGACTAGTGATGCTGTTGCATTTTATTTCATTTATAAAGTAATATCAATTTGAGTTAATTACTTATTTTATATGTTAATCCATTACCAGATGTACAGTTTGCAATCAACACAAAATCTATAAGCAGATATGCTAATTTCTTTAATATTGATTCTTCTTAATTTTCTAATGTTTTAAAGAGAGTTGGTCCTAATGAAATAACTTTTTATTTATACAAAAAGATATTTGGCTTTCAATTTTTCATAAAATTAAATTGGGTGTAACTAAAATCACATTTTTCAGTTAAAAATTTTACTCAAATATATGAACTACATTTCAAAATTTCAGTCAAAAACCATCTTTTAATTGATTCCAACCAGGTGGCACATGTTTATAATCCCAACACTCTGGAAATCTGAGGCAAAAGATTCTCAAGTCTGATTCCAGACTTGTAAATTTGCAAGTAAGCAAATTACTGAAACATTATCTCAAAATAGAGAACAAAACAAAACAAAAAAGACTTGAGGATATAGCTCTATTTAGATTAGAGTGTATGTCATATTTTTATAAAAAAACAAACCCATAGAAGCTTTAAGCAATTTTCTCATATCAATTCCAACCCCCATCCACTTATGTGGTTGAAATGCTACTTTTGTATACAATGAATGCAAATGAATCTGTGCTCTATAATTTCAAGGACTTTTATTAGATATTTATCTATTCAATTTATTTTTCCCAAAATAACAGAATACTAAGAGAAGGATTAAAACTACTTCCTTCAAACGATTTATAGAGTGAAAGCATCCTCAAAAAATCTTGATCACAATATTATAACCAAACCACTTTCTTCTCATATGTGACATAAAACTTCCTTCAAGTCTTACATATTGAAGCAGAAACACTTGGGTATTATTCAGAATTATTTCTATAGATACACGTGCAGTGCTATTCAACGGTCTGTCACTAATAATATAATATATGTGTAGAGACTAAAGACGCCTTGTTTCATATTGCAAAGATGATAAACTGACCTGGTTTGTAGCCTCACAGGTTTTAAGGGTTCTGAGATATATTATTAAGTGGATCAAAGATATTTATGAAGTAAAAAGTTTTCAAAGTGTGAAAAAGTAAAACAAGCAGTTGTAACATGATAAAAATGTAAAAAAAAACTGTTGAAAATTATTTTTCTTATAAAGTCATTCTCATAGACTTTCAAGAATTTGTGCAGTCACTGTACAGTCTCTGATGTACCTCACTATATAAGTAAAATGTGTTTCTACTGTGAGAGAATAGCTTATGGAATGAGGTAATTTTAAGTTATTTACATTTTAGTTGCATCTTAAGGTTACCATAACTTCTGGAATAAAAGAGCTCCAGTTCTTACTTTGAGCATCGCTTCCTGGCTCCAGCGCAGATCCCTCAGCCTGCTAGCACAGATCCTTCATCTTGCTGGCATAGACTTTGTAGCTTCCAGCACTGACCTTTGGGCCTTCTCAGCGCAGATCTGTGAGACACACCTGCCTGAGACATTGTCATGGGCCCTAGGGAGGCACAGTTTTAGGCTCTAGTTCTTCAGTTGGACTCATGCACAACATTACTGTGGGATCCACGCCCTCAGCAGGATTCTCTGGTTAGTGTGTGGACAGAGTACCTGCACTCTCTTGTATATGATTCTTTGGGTGACTACTATAAATAATCTCATAAAATATGTGTCTTGCATTATATTGTTCTTACAAAAACCCCAAGCTATGACAAAACGTAAATAAATTTTGATCAAAGTAAAAGCCAATGATATTTTATTACTACAGGTAAGATGATAGTAGAAAAAAGAGCCCCTTGTCTTTTTTTTACTTGTTTCTATTATTTTATTGTTTATGTAAAGTAGAAAAGCCATATTTCATGTTTTGAGAAATAACGATGATAGAAAGACCGACAGGTGAGTAATATAGGTAAGTAGATAGATATTGATAGGCAGTTAAAAGCTCAGCTCCCCTGGTGATACAAATTAACCTTCGTTTCTATAGTGTCAAAAGTCTCTAGCTTCTTACATTGGTTCTTTGAAAATATAGGTGATATATAAACATATATCATACATATTGTATATAAATATTTATACGCTCTTAAAATTCTGATGAACCTAATTTGTTGCAAGTGATGGCCTCACAAGAAATAGGAAACAAATGCAAGTTTACTTTGGTCATTTTTTTCTTGGAACAATACATTTTTTTAAAATTACATTATAAAATTTGGGTCAGAAACCATCTTTTAATCCATGGACGAATGAGCACATGGCTCTGGACTCACACACACATATCCGTGATGCCACTTGAAGGTCCTTTGGTGATGACCCTGTTGATTAACTTCCATAAAGTTGGCTGCATACCACATTTCATAAGGCAAGAAATATTTTATGTGACTTTGGAAAACTTTAATTTCCTTCTTGCTGTGACAAGACAGTTATGTGTTGAAAAGTTACAATTCTCTGTCAATGATTACTCATTTTTTTAAAGTTTTTTTTCCAAATCTAGCACTGTTTTAGTTATTTTTATAAAAGTATTATTATGACTCCCTTACATTCTAAGTTATCCAAGCAATCCCAACTCAATATAACTTTATTTTTGTCTTTTTGAGACAGGGTCTCACTATGCAATTCAGGCTGGCCTTGAGCTCACTTTGTAGCCCAGGCTGGTCTTGAACTCGCAAGATCCGCCTGCCTCAGCCTCCTGAGTGCTGGGATCATAGGCGTGCACCACCATGCCTGGCCTCAATATAACTTTTAAAGATACTTCCAACAGCAGAAATAGGAAGTTTTTTCAATATAGGGAGACTGAACTTTTGCAAAAGTTGTCAAGGGGACCAACAGATGACGAGAAGGAAGAGAGAGGAACAGAGAATGGATTAAAAAGGGAAATAAGATGTGTTATGCGTATACAACTCACCACAATGAATATAATCATCACGTACTGACAACATCTGCTAATTAAAAGCAAAGATAAAAACACAGAAGATAACTGAAAAACACAGGATTCTGCTGTAAGAGTATAGGTATACATACTTGTGATCATTTTATTTATGCTTGTTTTAGTCACTTTCTCATTCCTAGAACCATAAAATAGCAGCAAAAAGCAGAACAAGATCAAGGGAGGAGGGATAAATGTATGTTTCCTTTCAGGTCCCACCCACAGTGACCAGCTCTTCACATCAGCCTTTTCTCCCGACATCACATCCAAAACCCCTCAGTAGTCTAGTCCAGTACCACCCCCCATAATCACTACCACACCCCCATAATCAGTACCACCCCCCATAATCAGTACCACACCCCCATAATCAGTACCACACCCCCATGAAGTGGTCACCTCCAAAAAGCCCCACCAGTAGTGCATACAACATCAGGGGGACATCTAGGAAAAGACCAGAACATTGTGCTTTCGAGCTCAAGAGACTCATGTGAATCCCATTTTGCAAAATTCATTTAGTCCGTTTTTAAGAGTTTCCAAAATCCTAACAGTTTTAGCATTGTTAAAAACATCCAAGTCCAAAACTTAAAGTTTACTTTAAGTCTCAGATATTTGTATATCACTATTATGTCATTCTAGCATTAATCTAACATCACTACGGGGAGATCTTGCGGGTTAAGAATGTTGACTTAGAAGTCCAGCTTCAACTGAATTGACTGGGATTCATACCTGGCGGCGATGGTAAGTCACAGCATCCCTAAAAGTTAAAAGATACCAGATGCATGAAACCACAGTTATGTGTGAGCATGGGCTGATTAGTCATTAGTCCATCGAGATGTCTTATTTAAGGGGAACGAGTGGGAAATCTTAATTTTATGGTCCTAAAGTAAGAACCAGATGTCTGATAAAGTTCTCTTCTAGAAACCCCCACGAGTTATGGGCCCGGAGCGAGAAGAGGGATCCCTGTCTAGCGGGTTGCTGATTTCATGGAGGATGGTAGATCAAGGGACATCGGTTGGAAGGTGATGGTTATAATGTCAAGGACTTATTTGACTTATATGTGCTAATGTCTAATGATGCATAGTATGTCTTATGCAAGATTAAGTGCTTTATGGGCTAGAGAATATTCGTGCTGACTGTCTATTCATGTTGTATAAGGTTTTAATGTGTTATGTATTTTCTTTGTTGTACTTGGTTATATGCATGGGGAGAAGGGTTTAATGTTGGTTAAGCATAGAATGGTTTATGTCATATTATACATGATATGGGGATATACATATATTTAATGGGGAAAAGCATATAATGCACAAAGTACATAAGGGGTATTGAAATGTTATATGTGTACGAGTTGACAAAGAAATAGTTTAATGAGAATTTCAGCTTTGGGTGCTGGTGGTGAGGTTTATTGCTTCTTCCTTGATTATGTTCTTAGGAGGTATACCTCCATTTTTGGTTTACAAGACCAAGGTAATGTTTATACTATAAGGACTCTTCATTTGAGTAGTTTGTTTTCTATTAGGCTTGTTAGGGGGAAGAGGATAAGGATGATTGAGAAGTAGGAGATTGATGCTAGCTGGCCGATTAAGATGAAGGGGTGTTCGACTGGTTGTCGTCCTCCGACTCATGTAAGAATTAGTAGGTTTGCTACGAGAATTCATATGAAGTGTTGGCTAACAGGTTGGAATATTATGCTGCACTGGTTTGATAGGTGGAGGGATGGGAGGAGGATTAGGATTAGGATAGGGAGTAGTAGTGCTAGTACTCCTCCTAGTTTGTTGGGGATTGATCGTAGAATAGTGTATGTGAATAGAAAGTATCACTCTGGTTTGATATGACGGGGTGTGCTTAGTGGGTTAGCGGGTAAGTAGTTGCCTGGGTCTCCCAAAAGGTCTGGTGAGAATAGGGTTAGGGTTAGGAGGGTAAGTAATATTAGCAATATGCCTAGGATATCTTTGATTGTGTGGTAGGGATGGAATGGAATTTTGTCTGAGTTTGGGTTTAATCCTGGTGGGTTGTTTGACCCAGTTTTGTGGAGGAATAATAAGTGCACAAGGACTATGGCTGTGATGTTAAAAGGTAAGATAAAGTGAAATGCAAAGAATCGTGTTAATGTTGCTTTATCAACTGAGAATCCCCCTCAGATTCATTCTACTAGACTAGGCCCAATATAAGGGATTGCAGAAAGAAGGTTTGTGATTACTGTGGCTCCTCAGAATGATATTTGTCCTCATGGTAGGACGTATCCTATAAAGGTTGGTGCTATCACTGCAATTAGTAGCATAATCCCAATGTTTCAGGTTTCTAGGAATAGGTATGATCCATAATAGATTCCTCGTCCTACGTGGAAGTAAAGGAAAATGAAGAATATAGATGCGCCGCTGGCGTGAAGATATCGGATCAATCAACCGTAGTTTACGTCTCGACAGATGTGGGTGACTGATGAGAATGCTGCGGTTGTATCTGCAGTGTAGTGTATTGCTAAGAATAGTCCAGTAAAGATTTGTAGTACTAGGCATACACCCAAGAGAGAGCCAAAGTTTCATCATGTTGAGATGTTGGAGGGAGATGGTAAGTCAATGAATGAGCTGTTGATAATTTTAATTAGGGGGTGTGATTTTCGTATGTTAGTCATTAGTTCTTATAGTTGAATTACAACGGTGGTTTTTCATATCATTAGTCATGGCTGAGTGCCATGTGAGAATAATGGTTTTAAATATTACATATATTCTTAGTATTTTGTTTGTTTTAGGGTTTATTAGTTTTTCTGTAAAACCTTCTCCTGTTTATGGGGGATTAGCATTGGTTGTTAGTGGTGGAATTGGGTGTGGAATTTTTTGGCTCATGTGGGGTCATTTATAGGGTTGTTAGTGTTTTTAGTGTATTTGGGGGGATAATGGTGGTGTTTGGTTATACAACTGCAATAGCTATGCAGTGTTATGCTGATATGTGATTGTCTAGTGGGGTTGTTTGGGGTTCATTGTTTTTATGGTTTGCAGTTGAGGTATTGTTTTTGTTTGTTTGATCGGAGTTGGATGAGGTTGGAGTGTTTTTTGGGCTTCGTGATGTGTGAAGTTGGATGGTGTATGATGCAGAAGGAGAGGATATTGGGGTTTTACTTGGGGATCCCATAGGCGTAGCTTCTGTTTATAGTTGTAATTATTGATTGATGTTCGTGGCTGGGTGAACAATATTTGTTGGATTCTTTATTGTTATTGAGCTTATGCATGGGGGTTAAGAAATAATTGTGATGGCTAGGAGGATCGAAAGTAGGAATGATAGGAAATATAGTTTAATAAGGCCAATTTGATTTGAGATTGAAGAGGATGCTGCTGTTTGAGTATTTGAGATGCTTTTAGGGGCTAATTTTTCAAGCCAAATTATATCTATAATTGATGATGCTAGGTTTTGGCTTATTAAAATGTTTTTGTGAGGGTGAATTCGGTAAGTGTTGGGAAATATCCTAATGAGTTTGAGAAGTTGAATGACTTGTTTGGGTGTTGTATTTTTAGGTTTAGGGTTATTGAGTTAAGTTCTATTGTGATTGTAAATCCTAGAATTGTGACTATAATGGCTGAGAGTTTGATGTATAGTGGTATGGTCATTTGAGGTGTGGTTGTTGGGGTGATGTAATCTGATATAATAAATCCTGCAAAGATACTGCCTACTGCTAGCCATTTGATGGGGTTGATTATTGTAGGATTGTTTTCATTCATAGTTGATAGGGGAAGGAATTGAGGGTTGTTTAGTGAGGTGAAGAAGATAATTCACGTTCTGTAAGCGGCTGTAAGTGATGTTGCAATGGGGGTGGTTACGAGGGCTCATAGATTTGTGTGTGATGTGGTGGATTCAATAATTAGATCTTTTGAATAGAATCCTGTGAGAAAAGGTATACCAGTGAGAGCTAAACTTCCGATTATTAAGCATGAGGTTGTAACGGGAAGGGTTTTATATAGGCCTCCCATTTTTCAAATGTCTTGTTCCTTGTTTAGGTTATGAATAATTGATCCAGAGCAGAGAAAATGTATAGCTTTGAAGAATGCATGGGTGCAGATGTGAAGGAATGCTAGGTGTGGTTGGTTGATTCCGATAGTTACTATTATCAACCCTAGTTGGCTTGAGGTGGAGAACACTACAATTTTTTAAATATCGTTTTGTGTTAGGGCACAGATAGCTGTAAATAATGTGGTTAGGGCCCCTAGGTACAGTGAAGTTGTTAAGATGGTTTGGTTATCTTGGGTTAGGGGTGAGAATTGGATGAGCAGGAAAATTCCTACTACTACCATTGTGCTTGAATGTAGTAGTGCTGATACTGGAGTGGGGCCTTCTATAGCTGATGGCAGTCATGGGTGGAGGCCAAATTGGTCAGATTTTCCGGCTGCTGCGAGTAGGATTCCTATAAGGGGTAAAAGGTTATGTTGGTTTTGGGTGGCGAATAGTTGTTGGAAGTCTCATGTGTTTGAGTACGAGATAAATCATGATATAGCTATGACCATTCCTACGTCTTCAATGCGGTTATATAAGATGGCTTGTATTGCTGCAGTGTTAGCGTCTGTTCGTCCATATCACCAATGTCACCATCCGAGCAGGAGGAAAGATATAATCCCTACCCCCTCTCAGCCTACGAAAAGTTGGAGTAAATTGTTTGCCAGTACTAGAATTATTATTGTGATGAGGAATATGAGTAAATATTTTAAGAATTTGTTGATGTAGGGATCTGAGTTTATATATCATAAGGAGAATTCTATGATTGATCAGGTAATAAACACTGGTACGGATGTAAATATAATTGAGAAGTAGTCTAATTTTAGGTTTAAGTTAATAAAGATAGTTGGAGTTATTATTCAGTTTCAGTTAGTTATTAGGGTTTCTTGGTTGTGTTGTAGTATTGTAAGGGTTGGTGCGAGGCTAATGAAGAGTGAGGTGGAGATGATTAATTTGACATAGTTTGGGTAAGGTAGATTTTTGTGGAGATTTGTTGTGAGAGTGAGGATGGGTAGCATTAGGATGGTTAAGGTGAGAATAAATAATGATGAGTATAGGTTTATTACTTTTATTGGGAGTTGCACCAACTTTTTGGTTCCTAAGACCAATGGAATACTTCTATCCTATAAAAGTCAAGAAAGCCATAGTTATGGTTTCCAGAATTAGCAGTTCTGAGGTTCTTTCTTGCAGGGTAAGCAACAGGGTTTCATCTTCTATTTTTAGATTCACAATCTAATGTTTTTTAAAATATAATTACAGTATAGGTTACCAAGAATTATTTTGGGGTTTAGGATTAGTAAGATTAATGGGATTATATGGAGGGCTATAAGGGAGTTTTCTCAGGTGAATGTTGGTGGGATATTACTAATGTGGTATGGTAATTTTCCTCGTTGTGTTGAGATTAATGTAAATAAGGTGTATAGTGCTGTAATTAGTATATTTAGTCCAGTAAGGATAATTGTTGGTTTGATCAAGAAAAGTTTGATAAGATAAATAATTCTCCAATAAGGTTGGTGGTGGGGGGTAGAACTAAGTTTGTGAGGCTTGACAGAGTTCATCATACGGATATTAGGGGTATAACTATTTGTAAGCCTCGAGCTAGTAGTATCTTTCGACTGTGAATTCGTTCATAGTTCGAGTTTGCTAGGCAAAATAGTAATGATGATGTAAGTCCGTGAGCAATTATTAGGGCGGTTGCTCCTATAAAGCATCATGGTGTTTGGATACGGATGGCTACGATTACTAAGGCTGTATGGCTGACAGAGGAGTATGCGATTAAGGATTTTAGGTCTGCTTGGCGTGGGCCGATGGAGCTGGTTATTACTATTCCTCATAATGATAATACGATCAATGGAAATGCTATATAGTTTGTTAATGGTTCTAGGAGTTGTGAAATTCGTATTATTCCATAACCACCTAGTTTTAGGAGGATGGCTGCTAGTACTCTAGATCCTGCAATGGGAGCTTCTACACGTGCTTTTGGTAGTCACAGGTGAAGGCCACATAAAGGTAATTTAATTATAAAGGCTGTGGTACATGCTATTCATATTAGGTTGTTTGATCAGGTGGGGTTAAGTGCTTGTTTATTAAAGGGGAATAGAAGGAAGTTTAGGAATCCTAGTGAGTTTTGTAGGTAAATTAGAGCGATTAGGAGAGGGAGGGAGCCAATTAGTGTATAAAATAAGAAGTAAAGGCCTGCTTTTCTTCTTCTGTTTGGTTTCCTCATCGCATAATAATAATTAGTGTTGGGATTAGGTTTGCTTCAAAGAGAATATAGAATAAGATCATTTCGGTGGTAGAAAATGTTATGATTAGGAAAATTTGTAATAAAATGAGCAAAGAGATAGTTTTTTTTTTTTTCGATTTTCTCTTTCTTTATTTAGGTGATGTTGGCTAGCAATGATTATTAAAGGTAGGAACCAGGTTGCTAGGATGAGTAAAGGGGAGGTTAAGGAATCAGAGGAGAATTTAATGAGTAGTTTTGTCCTGTGATATCGGTTTCACTTATGTAGGGCAAGCTAATTAGGGCAATTATTAGACTTAAAGTTTACTTTAAGTTTTGGACTTTGGACTCTTCTGAGACTTAAAGTAAACTCTTAGCTGTGAGCCCTTGAACAAATGTGAAGAAAGTTAAATACTTACAAAACACAATGGTACAAGATAAACATTTCAATTCCAAATGATAGAAATATGGGAGAGAGCATAGGGACCAAAGCAAATCCTAAATCTTACAGGGCAAACATTAAATCCCATAGTTTTGTGTCCAGCACACTGGAGAGTCTGTGGCAAGATATGCACTCAACGAACTTGGGTAGCCCTACCTCTGTGGCACTGCTGATGACAGTAGCTCTCGTGGCTTGTCTCTGGGGCCAGCTCTGCTCCCTCCTTGCGGATTTCCTTAGATGATGCATGATCTTGGCTTCTCTAAATTCTAGGGTCTCCAGTACGCTTTGGCTTTATGCTCACAGCTTTATACCCTGCCCTCTCAGGGGCACACTTCTTGGCCTTCCAGGATTTCTTCTGAAAGCTGGATGGACGCTTTCCTGACGTGTTGCATTCTACATGTGCCTAAAACCAACACCACATGGATAACAAAGTTGACTACGAGCTCAAGCAATAGTCAGGTTTCCTTCTCTCTTGGCTACAACAGTTGTGTGCCTGAACTGCTGAGCTCTGTGAACATAATCCCAAGGAATATGTTCCCTGAACCATTTCCATTATACAACATGGTGCTCTGGGGCTCTCTTCTCAGAAACAAAGGTTTTCTTTGCAATTTTAAGGCTACTAAGTGTGGAAACCTGGTGGTTCCTGTGATGTCCTCAGGCCACCTATTTTATTTTCCCATTTTAAACTGCTGATCTTTCCAGCAATAAAGGGCTGTTCTGCTCCATCTTTGTAACCTGCAACTTTACCAGAGATTCCTTTTTTGTCCCAACTCAAAACTTTTAAAATCATTCTACTGAACCATTTCCTCTTGATTCTCAATGCAAAGCTAGCTGAAAATCTCCACACTGTAGCCATGCTCCCACCCCAACATTGGACTACCTTGAAATTTCTTCTGCCAGTTTAATTACTTTCCTGTCCTTAATCTCACTGTCTCCCAAGATCTCTCGATGTGGCAAAGTGAAGACAACTTTTTCTGCCAGAATATGACATATATGGCTTAGAGTCCAACTACTAATGCAGTCTTTGGTTCTAACCGAACCCTCCTGAGCCTAGTATCCACCAGCTACATATGTATCAACATTCTGGTCTTCTGAGCACTGACCTGAATCTCCTATTAAATTATCTTATAGCCTTCTAAGGCTGCTTCACTAGCCAGCTAATGCAAAACTTTACAACCCTTCCCACAAGCCACTTCTAAAGACTCCTGAATCACATGGCCAAGCAGCATCACAGCAATGATCACAGTTCTCTAGTACCAAAGTCTGTCTTCACCACCTCCCCAAAGCCCCATCTATGAGCTCATGAGGCTTGGGGGACATCTAGATATAAGCCATAGCAGTATCTTTATGGTCACTGTAACAGCTCATGGGAAGGTGTAATTCTATTTTAAAATCACTGCTTAGTTCTTATTCCCAACTATACCATAACATTTGTGTAAAAGTATGAAAACAAAGTAAACTTCCTCTAGCACTCACAGAGTCCAATAAGTTAAATATGTCACATAGTGATACTTTGGCAAATACTTTAAAATTTAAGGCATTTGATGTTTATAGAAAAATCATATAAAGTAAATAATATAGAAAAGACAAATATGACCAGAGAGCACACTCAATGCATACATGCCAAGTCTACTGGTCAATTTTAAATTAGATGTTTTACTAGTTATTGTGGAGGACAGGTACTAACTTATCCCCTTATGATTCTCACCTGCTGGTGTTCATGAACTTGTATAATCTTTTACCTCTGAATGTGAATGAGACTTGTGTCTCACATACAACTAGTAAAAAGATGGCAAACATTCTGTATCACAGATAGTTAGTCTGCATCAATGGTCAAAGTTGTGAAATATCTCATGACATGCTGTTATATGACTACTCCTGAGCCTACTGAAAAGAGAGAATCTACTTGCATCTTGAATGAAGTAACTGCCTGTGGTATGGAATCATATGTCAAGGAACAACAGGGAGCTTTCAGGAATTTTTGCTTGCCACACAGGGGTCATCTCTAGCTATAACTAACTGAAAATTTTTGCTCACTTTGTTCCTATAAAGAAATAAATCTGCCCATAACCTGAGAGATGACCACTAAAACACAGCCTTTCTCTACCAATAACCTGAATGAGGTAGAAAACAGTATCAGTTCCTGCTCTTGCCCCTAGAGTAGAACACAGCCATAGTAATGCCTTGAATGCGTACTGACAGTGAACGGAAGTCCCAGTGAGCCACGCTTGGACTTCCAACTATATGGAGACTCTGTCCTTCTAACTGCTTACTTTAGACTAATATGATATAAAGAAATAAAAATCCTATATATGTATCTAATCTAATAGTAAA
Organism: Dinomys branickii; assembly: GCA_004027595.1. Classification (NCBI taxonomy): domain Eukaryota; kingdom Metazoa; phylum Chordata; class Mammalia; order Rodentia; family Dinomyidae; genus Dinomys; species Dinomys branickii. The sequence goes on along the minus strand of PVLD010006514.1, from coordinate 15,912 downwards.
AGACAAAGTAAGTAACAAAGAAAGAGAAATTTTTTTAAAAAAATCTTAGGTGCTAAAAGCAAATAATTAAATCATTGGTCTTGGGCTAGGGATATAGTTCAGTGGAATAAGTGCCTACCTGGCAAAGTGTAAGATCCTGAGTTCAATCCCTGGTACTGGAAAAAAGAAAGAATCACTGGTCTCTTCTTATTATTCTTTATTTGTAATAATTAATTGCAATAACATATGATTAACAGTTAATTCCTGTACTCACCTACTATTTCTTATTTTACTGACAATTATTTAGATGATATGACACATACATTTAATGTGTTTTTATTTATCTTTAGATCACAATTGGCCTAATTTAATGAAGAGAGGAGAAATAACAGTCAATTTTTTTTAAATCTGATAGATGACTTTAAGTCAGTTTGATTTGAAGACAGTTTGTCAGTTTGTCTAATAAAGATGACACTAGAATGAATGTTTACTAAATGAATAACAGTAAAATCAACAATGAGATAGAAGCATATTAATACATATGCCTCTGTATATCACAGTACACAGGGCAATCAACTGCAAGGGCAGGATCCGAAATCTAGATCCAGAGTGCTTGACATGGGTTTCTTGTAATAGTTATTTACAAAAAAGTGAAAGTTCTTGGTATGATTTAAATATATATTATTCATGATTATTATTACTACTATAATAGATTGCTTAAAATCATTTGTGCTAAAGCTTTTACAATTTATGAAGAAATCTCTATTCTTGGAAAGTAAGGAGTTCATACATAATTTTTAAAATTCTTGAATAGCACTGACAAAGGAAACTGTTCTCTGTCTATCATAGTTTCTCAAGATCAAGTACTAGAAATAAAACTATTCAGTGTAATATAAATTGCACCTTGCAATTTTGATCCATATTACCATTTCCCTTGAAATCAAGTATAAATATTTATCTCCCAGATTTGATGTGAAGAGGCTCTGGGTAACTTACTACATGGTTAGTGTTTACTTTGTGGCCCATTGTCTCCCCCATATAGGAAGGGAAATTTTCCAAATATGCCATATGAGATCAAAATATTTTAAGCTTTTTTTTACTCCTACTTTCAAAAATTTTTCATTCACATAGGATTTGCACAAATTTGTGAAATGCAGTGTGATATTTTGCCTCATCTTTACTTTTGATGGTGTCCAAGTCAGGGTAATTTAGCATAATCGTCAATCATTCAACTATTGTGAGCACATTGAAATTCTCTCCTTTATCTTTGAAGATACATATATAAAGTTCACCATGCTGATCCTTGGAATGCTGCACATATTCCTCCTCTCAAGCAATGATACTGTTCCCCTCTATTAACTTCTGTTCTCTCCCATTTATTCTAGAGTCATGGGTAACAATCCTTCCTTCTCAGTTTCTATGTCGTGAAGATTTTCAGAGTCCATAGTAAGGTCATACAGTGACTGTCTTTCTGTTTCTCATTTATCTCGCTTACTGTGTAACCTCCAAGTGCAACCAGATCTGAATGATATGTAAAGACCTCGAAGACTCAATATCTACAAAACAAATAATCCACTTCAAAAAGAAGTTGAAAGTCTGAGCAGACAGTTCTCAAATGAAGATATATAAATGACCAACAGGTATATGAAAACAATATCAATGGTGTTATCAAGGGTATTTACCAACAAGTATATGAACAATATCAATAATCATTTGCAAAATAAGAATCAAAATGATAAGATATTGCCTCACCCCAGCGAAAATGACTACTAGCAAAAAGACAAAAAATGTAATAATGCTGTAAGGATGACAAAAACGAAAATTATCATACCAGATTGGTCAGAATGCAAGTTGATACCAACACTTGGAAGGAACAGTATGAGGCTTCCTAAAACAAAAAACAAAAACAAAAATTAGAACTATCTCATGATTCTTCCAACTTTCATATATACATCCCAAGTAAATAAAAATCAGTATTTGAAAAATACATGCACACTCTGTTAAATTTTATTGTTTGAAAATCTTGGCTTATATATTTGTTTTCTGATTTCTACCTTTCTAAAGTACAGTTTGTGTCCCTCCTTACCATATTATTCTTATATCTTAAATTCTCTTATGCTCAAATGTTAAATACATTTTTATAAATTTATGTTTAGCAGATTGACATTCTTCAGATTATATCTAACCAGCGAATGTGTCTTCAGATAAACACAAAATGTAAAGCCATACCTATTTTAGGAGATGTTCAAAAGATTACAGCTATGAATTTGCTATGGAAAATATTTCCCAAAGAAGATGAAAATGGTAAAAAGTAAAACAAACAAACCATATGATAAGTAAAAACATTATTATCAAAATGAAAAGGCAATACAGTGAAAAGATGTGCTGAATGGTGATGGAAGATCTTCATAAAACAAAGAATCTCTAACAGATTTGTATCTGGAATACTTGAAGAATTCTGTTACTCAATAACAAATATAAGCAAGGAAAAAACCCATGAATGGGGGAAAATTAAATTAAGAGAAAACATATTACTTGAAATTAATTTATGTAGAATTATCATTAATTTAAAATGGCAGAAGATCTAAACACCTGTGGAGTTCCAGCAAAATGAAAACGAGCTTGTACTGGAGGATGGTGACAGCAGGAAGAGGAGCAGGAGGAGAGGAGGAAGAGGAGGAGGAGGAAGAAGAGGAAGCAGCCTTTCTGGAAGAACAAACAGAGACAAAGCCAGGAGCAAAGTTAACAAGAAACCTTGTAGCTTTCATGTAGGCAGTACTCTGAGAAGCAACGTGCATCCCTTTTTTGAGTGATAACTCGTATCTTACCAGTAATGTGCCAGAGCCACTTCATGCTTTCATTCATTACTATAGATACCCGGTGGCTAACATGCCATTATCACTCAAACTCTAGTTACTATGTTCTCCCAAACCCAGCAAAGAAGCAGAACCCATTGCCTCTGGTTTCTTCTAAGCTCTTTATGAAATATGTCTGCACAAACTCAGGCTTTACAGAAGATACTGCACTCACAGTCTCTGAGGCAGCGCTCCAGGTACTATGCTAAATATGGTTGGTCACCTCTGAAACTCGTGCTGAAATTTACTCCCCATTAGGAGATTCTGAGAGGTAGAATCTGTAAAGGTAACCATGGTTCCGCCTTCATAAATGCATCAGTTCATTCACAAGGTTAAAAGATCGATGTGCTGACAGGTTAATGTGGTGTACCACGAAGGGATCTGCTCTGAAGGCCGGTTTAGCTAGGTGCCTCTGTGTGCCTTATCTCTCCCATGTGAGGTCCTGTGAAGCTTCAAGACTGAGCACAAGAAGCTGTCCCTTTGTGCAGGTCCTTGTTCTTTGACCTGAGCAGAAATAAACCTCTTTTCTTTATAAAATCACTACTGTATGTTTAGCAACCCTAAATGGACTAGGATACATGGTTCCCTCAAGGGTCTTTCTTGACTGCATCAAATCAATATATCTCATTCCATACAGCCCGTCTGGTGCTGTTTGTATGATAATGTTTAACAATTTGAAGATGATGCCTCTTAAAAGCTAACAATTTTTTGCATGTGTTTTAAGACTAGAGTTAGACCCCATGCAAAGATTTTTGAAATGAAAAGGGTAACATTTTGCTACAGAATCAAGTCAACTGAGTAGATAAGACTGGAATAGCAAATTTTACAAATAATATTAAGTAATAAAATCACACCACACCCTGTGCACATATTTACATTTCTTTATTGAATGATGTCTATGCTTAAAATTGGCTTTTATGTTTCAAATGTTTTGGCTAGCATTAGATAACTAAAATCAATTTTTAATTTTAAAATAAATAGAGTTTGTACTTTATAAATATCTAATAAATAATGCTAAATGCTGCATTCTTCCATATATTCTCAAGGAGTTTGCATTCAATGAAATCTTTCACTGTTTTTTAGACGTTTTAGTTTTGGGTTTTTTTTGGTCAAATACTGTAATAAGGTTGGGCAAAATTTCATAGTACTAGACAAAAATATTTTGAAAGCTTTACCCCACCATGATTCTACAGCTATAATTTCCTTGCCTTAATGAATATTATTCCTCATCAGTACCTAATGTGGAGCCTTGCATGGTGGCACACGCCTGTAATCCCAGCACTTGGGAGGCTGAGGCAGGAGGATTATTGAGAGTTCAAGACCAGCCTGGGCTACAATGTGAGCTTGGGGGCAGCTTGAACTGCATATCGAGACCTGTCTCATAAACACAAACAAACAAAAAACAGTACCTAATATAACGAACACAGAAATGGAAGATAGTTGTTTACTTGTTCTACATTATTTTTAAATTTAAAATATGAGTAAATGTAATCATATAATTTTGATTGGTCTATTTAAGGTACATAATAATATTCAGGAAACTTACAAGAGAAAGTTATAGTAAGGCTATGAAGGTGGAAGTACATACAAATGTAAACACGTTTTATTAGCATCTTAACTCTTGCTCTTCTCTCTTGCTTTTTATGCCCTAAATACCAAGCACTTAGTTGGTAATTAGTACTTTTACAAGAAAATTGCTTTTTTGCTTCAGGTCAGTGATCAGAAATAATTAAAGTAGCTAAAACACTAAGAAAAACAGGAAGGAAAATTGAAGGACATGGTGACTCAATTCAACTTTTAAGTTGTTAATTAAAATAGACAAAGAAATGTACCAAAGATGAGGAAGAAAAACAGAAAGAAATAGAGCCCCTGCAATACATGATTCCGACTGTTTTCGTCCTCTTGGATACTCTTAGGTTCATTTAGCCTTTATTTATTATTCTTTAGATTTTGTAACAAGTGCTAATTCCATAAATGATACAAAGATGACTGTTGCTTGGCTTTCCACCCTTGAGGAAGGCATCAAACAGCTAATGCTTACAAATAAATGGCATCTATCGGGCAATCTACATAGAGGTATTACAATTAGAGGAATAAAGCAATTAGAGGCAAAAAAATAATTAAAGGTATAGAGACTATAGAATATAATGCCAACTTGGCAAAATATTTAGTGGTTCTATTTGTGGTGAATTATTTGGTACGAAAAATTAATCGAAGACTCTTAAATTTTTTTCACTTTTTTTGTTCATTTATTCATTCTTTTAAAATATTGATTGTCAAGTATTGTGGCAGTAGAATATAACAGTAAGCAAAAACAAAAACATCCCACCTTTCAGTAGAATCACATTACCTAATAATTATATGAACATAATATTATAACTAATATGATATGCTTTTATGTTTAAAATGTTTTGGCTAGCGTTAGATAACTAAAATCAATTTTAATTAAAATAATAGAGTTTGCGCTTTGTAAATATTTAATAAATAACGCTAAATGCTGCATTCTTCCATATATTCTCAGGGAGTTTGCATTGAATGAAATCTTTAATCGTTTTTTAGACATTTTAGGTTTGTTTTTCTTTGTCAAATAATGGAATAAGATTGGGCAAAATTTCATAGAACTAGATAAAAATATTTTGAAAGCTTTAAAACACCACGATTCTACAGCTGCTATAAAAACTTTGGTTTTTATTGCTACAGAGTCTTGAATATATAACTGCTGGACTTTATAGAAAGGCATTAATTAAAACATTGGAAATAATATGCTAACCAGATCAAGTGCTGTTTTAATAAGGTATAGCTAAAGAATTCTTATGGACCAGCCAATTTGGTTTTCTTTTTTTAAAAAAATACACAAATTCTATTACTTGGTTCAAGATTGTGATCATGTGTGTGTGCACAAGTAAGCATGTAGTGCAGTAAATGCAGAATGATACTCTCTTTCGAGTATTATGTTTTGCAGAATAAAAATGTGACAATGTAAGTTTTTTAAACTTTTTAATTGAATTTCCAATGTAAGCAGAGTATAGAATTTCATTAAATAACTATAGTAGATATGAATACTTCTTTTATTTTACATATTATTTAACAATTCTCTGAGTAAGGAAAATGCTACCCTAAGGTTATTAAACAGTGTCTAATATTTATAATGAATTCATTATTTACTAGTTTTATGTGGATTTGGTGCTACGGTGCTACCCAGGGACTCAGATGTGCTAAACACATATTCCACCCCTGAGCACCACCACAATCTCAACCGTTTCATGTCTTTATATACTGTCCTCAATTTCTTTAATAAGGTAAACATTTTGAATAGAAGCTTTAGCATATGAAGTCTAATAATGGACCATGACTCTATGCCTAGGTCTTTTAGTTATAAACATCTGTCACATTAAACCGTCTCTACTGGAGAAATGAGTACACTGAGAAAAAGTATTAGGATAGTATTTGCGGACTGTTTTATATAAATCTTCCCAGTGTAGCCAGTTTCAAACCACCACATGTTGTAGTTGAGCAGTAATGTTCACATAATGTGGATAATTTCCAAGTATGCGCCGAGTCCATAACCATGCCTTCACCTTTTGACTTGTTACGTTTCAATGTAGTAAACTGAATTTTTTGGTCCTAATGATTTGCAGAAATCTTAGGATTCAGGAAAGTTTTAAATTAATGGATAGAATATCATACAAGACTTCAACCTAGGGCTTTCTTTGCTTTTCTTTTGCTCTTAATTTTTCATCTCCCTGGCAACAGACAACCTGATTTCATAAATTCTGAGTTTTCATTTTGCTTGCCTGCAAGATATAACAACACTGAGAGACAAGGGTTACACAAAGGAATTACAGAGCTTTGGCAAGCTACACAATTTTTGGCTTTCTTCCCATCCAGGATAATATTGAGCTACACGTTAATTCTTCTTGGCAGTAATTCTGTATTTTAGCCTTGAATATATTGTTTGATAGCAACAAGGTAAAACTTCAGTTCTCCACGTATTTTGTTCCTCCTTGGGTGCAAGATAATGACAAAAAGAAACAAAGGAAGCAGAAGCACACTGAGTAAAAAAGAACTCTGACCAGGACCATAACATATTTTTCAGCTGGCATCAAAATTCGGAGACTAAGATTTTCAGAAGTGAGGGAGAGGGAAAGAACATACTGAAGAAGAACATTCTCCTCATCATTTAACAGTCGATGCTGGGAGAAATGTCCAAACCACTGGAAATTGTCACTATCTCTCTGAGTCTAATAACAAGTCAGAGAGAAAAGAAAATTTATAGGTCATATTCATGAACTGAAAGGAATGATGTGTTTACTAGAATGTTTATTAAAAGAAATATGTGAGAAGAGTAAGTGAAAACCGTACTTTTAGAGCTAGTGAAGATGATTTGTGAGTGGTCCTTCTCATTATTTTAAACACTGCTTAAAGGATGTTAAATTTTTGTCATAGTCCTTGCATCAGTCGGTTCATTAGTAGATTAGAAGGGTAGGACATTAGCATATGGAAGAAGGAACTGATTCATCCAGGTAGAAAAGAAAATATGTACATATATATGTATATTAATGACACTTCCTATGGTGCAAGTTATTGGAGACCCTTGCGGTGGGTCGTGATCCCCAACACATGTGTATATTTTAAAGTAAACGGGGGAAGTTTTGTAGGCTATTGAAGACCTAATCAAATGATGAGAAGAAAGTTCCACTGGAACTCAGGACTTGTTTTCTACTTCACTGATCTTTATCACACTAATTTTTATCTTAGAGTCATAAACACTGTTTCTTTCTTTTTGCCCTGAATGTGATCAGATTTCTGAATAGCTTTCAAAATCATCATGTATTCAGTGTCTTCCTCTTTTAGTTTTCCTCCTGCTATCTAAACTGACTTCCTGTTCTCAAAGTTTTTACACACTAGAATCCTTAGTGGTCCTCAATTTTGCAGTGCACTGTGTGAGTTCAAATTGATTCTTATTTTGAGGCTGGGAATATAGCTCGGTGGAATAAGCACCTGCCTGACAAGCACAAGGTCCTGAGATTGATCCCCAGTACCATTAAAAACAAATTGTTTCTTGTTTTGACTTTACTCCAGAAAAAAATGACTCACTAAATAGAAAATAATGCTTTGCCCCATCAGAGAAATGATATCTCAAAAGTAAATATCAAAAGTAGATATAGGTGGATGTAAAACAGGCCAGAGCCAAACATAGAAATTCATTTGAATAAATATTCTTATATTACAAATCTGATGAATAACTTACGTTTTATTTTTAAAAACTCTTCAATATTAGAAATTGTAAGGCATATTTTACACCCAACAAAATGAACCATATAGAATTTTTTCCCTTTCAATACATTGCTAATGTTACAATTCCCATTAACTAGCACTTCAAGGCATATTGCATAGCATATATTCGGGATAAATGAAAAGCAATTTACATAGAACTTATCTATGCTTGTCAAAGACGAAGAAATGTTTGAGGTTTCATCCTACTTGTAATTGAATGTAGTATGTCATAGTTTCGTGTATGCTTATAGAAAACTGCCTCCCTAGTAAGAGGAAAAGACAGTGTATTAATCACAGCGGTAACACTAACAGTTTCGTGCTGCATTGGTCCCTGACCAGAGATTTCCATGTAACCATACAAAGATGTCCAGTTAATATTTGTGCGTATGTTCAACTGCCTCGTGACAGGGTAGGTTCGGTGACATAAGGGAACTAAAATTTTTGTTTGTTTACTTGCTTGCTTGTTTCACAGAAAACACAAGTTCCCTTTGTCCTAAATAAGTGGTAGCGAACCCACGGCACATGTGTTGTTTTTCTTTCAAGACAAAACATGTGAATGTGTAAGATTTTTTTTTCCTAACTAAAACCTCAATATACAGGTTTAATTACAGTGTTGGCACTTTGGGGTAAGTAGTTGTTTTGGGTTCCCATTTGGGCCTTCCTCTCTACAAGCTTCACCATCGCTGGCCTAAAGAAGAGAGTAGCCCTGTACCAAGGATGATTGCTGCACAAACATCCTCGAACCGATGATCTGGAACAAAATTAAATCAATCCTTCTCCCACAAATATACAAATCTATCGGCTATATGTACCAATATACACATGTATGCATATGCATCAAGTTGAATGAAATTATTTTGTATCACAAATATATATTAATGAAAAAACCAGTAATATATATTTTTAAGAAACTCCCAGGAAGTGTGTCCCTGCTAATCATAAAGGCAAGGAAATATATAAAGGGAAAGATACACACGTAGTCTATTTTGATCTGAAGAATGTAATATTACAGGTAAAAAGTAATATGTCTTTGATGTTAAATTTACCCTTGAAATTTTTCAATAATTTCATTAGTGACTTTCAACAAATGAATCAACCTAGATTGGAAATGCCAGGAAATAACTATCATCTCTGTCTGTCTGTCCATCTGTCTCTCTCTTTCACAGCGTGTGTGTCTCTTTCTCTGTCTTTGTCTCTTTCTCTTCCTCACACTCACACAGAAATATATATACACAAACACGGATGAAGAGTTAAAGACAGCTAACACCATTGTTAGAAAGATTTTCAATGTCATCTGAAAGAGCAGGTAACTGTTACATGATTTCTAACATGTATTTTCTTTGGATAAACTGCTATTAAGATATTTAAATGGAACTATAAAGACCCAGGTAGATCAGAGAGAGATCTTATGATGTCTTGTATTTGAAGAGGTCTAAATTAGAATGTCACCCCTCAGAGGAGAATGCTAATTTGATAGCGGCTTTGGAGAGATAGGTCCACATGCTTGAAGTAGCTATTTCAAGATAGTGACTGACAGTCCAGAAAGAGTAGGGAAAAGCAACGAGAAACCCTGGGAAGCAACTTGCGTATGCCTCGCTGAGAGTCTTGTGTTGATAAGCTAACTATGTGATGTATTTGATGCCCTGTTATGTTTCTTTACTTGAAAGAAAATGAAGAAAGAAATTTTGACTGTGCTAAAGCTAGATCAACAAAAGGCCAGCAAGTCAAATGATTAGAATAAAATATGTTAAGGACTAGTATAAATCAGAGGCACTTAGAAACTTTGTTAGGTCAATGCCAGGAATTTCCTTTTCTAATATCAAATTCATATTCTGGATTTTTCCTTCATGAATGAAAACTACTTGTTCTCTTAGAATCATAGGAAAAGCAGTGCTCTATAAATAACTGCAAAAGAGAATTGTTGTTAAGGCAATGAGCCCAAGATACCCAAATAACTCAGGAGACATTTTCCTGAATTTACTAATGCTGAATATCCTGCATCAATGATGTGAATTTGAGTTTCAGGGTTATTAAAGATATAAATTGATGCAAGGAGCATTGTGTTGAGGCTAGGTTTGTTGTTGTTGCTCTTAATAATGCAACTTAACACATTCAGCTTATTTTGAGAAGGATTATAGGTAGGTGTCTCTTCTCTAAAAATCCATCATTTTAGAGAAATGAATAATTGTTAAATCATAGTCATTGGGTAGATATCTAGTCTTTATTTAAAGGTTTTAAAAATATGAAGAAATGATTAAGTTCAGACAACTATGCATTCTTAATGCTTTATCTAGGATAAAGCATTAAGAAATGTTTGTTTACTTGCCTGGCAGGGGAGATGCCATGATCAAGAACTGTTTACTGAGAACATGCTTAATTTGTAGTCACATGGTTTCTGTTTCAAAAACGTGTCAATTTTTCATATGTTATGATTTAGTTTGAAAATGCCCCCCAGATCTCCCCACTTGGAAGGTGATTGGATCGGAGCCACAACACATGCCAGTGGATTCATCCACTGATGAGTAAGTAGCTGAAGGTTCCATCAGGAGGCGGGACCAGTTGGAGGTTGGTTGCTGGGGGTGTGGACTGGAAGGATGGGTATACTTGTCCATGCCTCCTCCTTTCTCCGTTCCTGAATGCCTTGAGATGCGTGATTTTACTTCAGCATGCCCTCTGCCATGTAATTTCTGCCTTAGAGCAATCATCCATGGGCTGGAGCTTAAAAAAAAAAAAAAAGAAAAGAAAAGCTATGAGCCAAAATAAAGCTCTTCTCCCTTAATTTGTGAGTGTTGGATAATTTGTCCCCGAGATAGGAAAATGACTAATAAGCCACCATGCATGCTCCATTTATACTAAATTGAAATGTCCAAAGCAAGGCTTTGGAAATCTGGCATTTTAATAAGGACCTTAGCTAAATGTGATCATTTGGTCAAGTACAGAAACACTGTCATAGAAAAACTGACTCTCTGGCTCCATCTATATTAATAAAAAATAAAAGATTAGCCCTCAAATCCAATAATATAAACATGAAATCTAATCATTCATAACCTTAACACATCACAGCTCTGCTTCTGTGGCATATGTGTATTCGATGTTTTAAACCCATCGGCGTGTGCATCACTCACACCCACGTTATGAAGCAGAGTAATATTAAATCCATCCTCTTAATGATTAAATGAACCCAGTGAAAGTAACTAATTTGTCTAAGGTAAAACTGGTGTAATGGATATTGGAAACCAGGTCTGTTAATTCTGGAGGGAAGACTATTTACTTTAAGTCTAATGATTACTTTGCATTTTTGATTTTCTAACAATATGATAATCTACCTTGGTCTTTTTGGTCAAATTCATCCAGATTATTGTGAGTGTAAGAATTTCATCCTAATCAGCTTCCTGTCTCTGCTTTACTCTAAATACTAAATATTAGACTCACAAAGAATCAACAAATTGTTCTCTTCCTGCAGATTCTGCAATTATAAAGTGCATCTGTCCTGTAAAATGTTCAAATGCAATTAGCATATTCACTTTCCACATATTTGTGAAAAAGGAGGAAATTAAGCTTTTGCAGGGTTATGTTTCAGAGTGGAAAATTTCGAATTTAGTTTTCATGCTTTCTAAGTGACATTAAAGCAACTATAACATGGCAATGTACTCTTTCTTTGCATACAGCTCCACCAGCGCTTCCTTGTGTTTGAATGGTGCTCGAACTTCTAAATAAAGGCAGAATGTACAAAGGTGGCATGACATGAACCAATGGGAGTTTAGGATGTGGTTGGAGGACCTTTCGTACCCAGCAGAGAGGGACTAAATATGGTAAAGATAAGCAAATGTTGCACAGATGCTCAGAGCTGAGTTCTTGGGTTCCAAATTATTAAATTGGTCTTTTTGCAAATCTATAGATTGTTACTCATGCAGCTTTTCTATTGAGGGTGCTTCAGTACAGACTGCCTATTCTGCGCTAATGAGAAAAGCCCTAATTAAGGTGGCCATATGTTCAATTGCATTTATAAATGGCAAAATAGCCCTTTTCTGCTGCTGGTGCTACCACTGCTGTCATCTCCTGCTGCTGTGGATGTCACTGAAGCCGTTACTGTTTCAACAGTCTCCTCTGCTCTCCAGGGTTTTCATTCCAGGCCCGCACTCTGTTGCATGAGATATTCTTGGCACACACAGCTGAATGCCTGCACTACTCGCTTATGAGAATATCTTTCTGAAGATCTATGTCTGTACTGAATGCAACTATGTCTTCAATTTTGCCCTGGGGATATAGATCTAGCAATGCTGCGAGAACATATTCTTCCTTTTCAAGCATTTAATCTATTCTGGAGCACATGGAGAGCCCAGGAGTTAGAATCACCCCATGCAGCTCTTATTTCTTTTGCCATGATATTTAGGCTTCAGTTTTGGCCTTTTCTTCTGTGCAGGTGCAAAACATTTGTTTGAAATGAGGTCTTCCCTGGAAGTCAGGTAAATGAGCTGAGTGTAAGCGTTGCCTTACCTTGAGTCTAAAACTGTTAGAGCAGCATATTTTCTCTTTCCAACTACTAAAGTCAAAACATTTGAAGATCGTAAGACTAAAAACTTTTAAACTTCTGATATAAGAATAATATTATGCATATTATGTATTCATTTCTTTTACATTTTTAATTATGATGAGTCTGTACACTGTACCTAGTGTAACCTCTCCATATTTCTGTGGGACAAAAAGAGTTATTAGCATATATTTGCAAAGAAAAATAGCCACGCTTATCAGTGGTAATATTGTACAGTGGTAGTACAATTACAGTTCATGTTCTGTGACATAAATATACGTTCACTGACAATATATTAAATGTTAACAGATATGTAAAATTCCAGCGTCTTATCATAATTGAAAAAGACCTTAAACAAAATGAATATGTTGTCTGTATAACTGTAGTCTTTTTTAGGATTTCAACTCATAAATGCCTATTTACTTTGGACCAGTATCTATGCAGATAAGGTCATATGCAAAGTACTCTTATTTGTCTGTTTGTATGTGTGCTGGGTATTAAACTTACATTTATGCATGTTGCACAAGCAAATGACAACTGAGCTATAACTACAGCCTCTCTATGTAGCATTTAATCTTTCCAATTTTATTCACAAGTAGATAAGGATTCAGAGACTTAAATTATTTCGTCAGTGTTTCTCAGTGAGCCACAGAATTCCAATTTAAAAATTTTCACTTACCTGCTAACATTCTTACATTATGTGATTATATGTATCTTTACTCATCTTTATCAAAATAATCTTTCTTGAATTTATTTTATTATACAGTAGAGGTGAGTAAATTTTGTTATCTGTAATTGTTAAGTAGTTGGGTGATAACCACTAATCACCAATCTTTTTTTATTCATTATAGTAAAATCAATTAATGCCTCTCATAGATTTTAGAATTGCCATGGGCATTTCAACTGAATGATTATATCCATTGCAAATAATTGTTTTATTTCTGTAAAGATTAAGTGTAATTTTAATAAAACTACTGAAAATTATTTCCAAAATAATCTATTTTTATTTTAAAAGTAAAAGCACAAAAACATATAAACAGACACAAAGTAGCATAAGAAATAGTACAATCAAAACTGATTTATAGACAATGTGACATGGACTCAACAATGGTAGTTGCTTTACTTATTGATATCTTCGAAGTGTATATTCATGAACACAGATACAGACATGCGAAATTGGTCAAACAATTAAAAATCTCAACAACAGGAAAAAAAAAATAAACTGGAAAGCATTAAGAGGCACAAAGTAGTACAATAACAGTAAGATCAGAATTGAATTATAGACAAAGCACCAGAACACCAACAGTAGGTGCTGCTTTGCAAATTGATATCTTCAAAGTGTGTGCTCAAGATAACACATACAGGCATACAAGATTGATCGAATAACCTGTCATCAACTATTCTTTGGCATTAAGTGATATAATACAATAGTAGAACCATGTTAGCCCTCCTGCACATATGTATATACATATATACATACATACATTTTTGCCTCTTTCTTTTCTCCTTTCCCTCGTCCCATCTGTTCTTTGCTTTTGAACAGATTTCCTTCATGTCTCTTAGTTTATATTCCCACCCTCAGATTCTTACTCCAGTGATACAATACGTTGCCTGCTCATGCACTTATGAGTATGGACTCCAGTTTTGTCCACTTGCCTACAAAGTTCCCCAAACTGTCTTTCTTTATAGCTGAATAATATTCCATTGTATAAAAATGCCACAGTTTTTTAATCCAGTCTCCTGTGGATGGACACTTGGGTTGCTTCCACATTTTAGCTATTACAAATTGCGCTGCTATAAACATGGGTGCACATATATCAGAGTGATATGATGTTTTCAGATCATCTGGGAAAATACCCAGAAGGGGAATAGCTGGTTTGAATGGAACCTCTAGACCTAGTTTGCTGAGAAATCTCCAAACTGCTCTGCATAGTGGTTGCACCAGTCTGCATTCCCACCAGCAGTGTAATAGAGTCCCTATTTCTCCACAGCCTCGCCAGCATCTGTTATTGGATGATTTTTTCATACTGGCCAGTCTTACTGGGGTGAGATGAAATCTCAATGTTGTTTTTATTTGCATTTCTCGAATGACTAAGGATGTGGAACATTTTCTCATATATTTATTTGCCATTTGTATTTCTTTATCTGAGAACTGTGTATTCATCTCAGCTGCCCATTTCAGTACTGGGTCTTTGAATTTGGACAGGTACATGTTTTTTTCAATATATATATATATATATATATATATATATATATATATATATTTTTTTTTTTGGCAGTACTGGGGATCAAACTCAGGACCCTGCGCTTGCTAGGCAGGCGCTTATTCCACTGAGCTATATCCCCAGCCCAGGTACATGTTTTTTAATTCTTTGTATGTTCTAGATAGCAGTCCTTTGTCTGAAGGACACTCAGCTAAGATTTTTTCCAAATTTGTGGGTTTTCTTTTTACTTTGCTGGTGATTTCTTTAGAGGTACAAAAACTTTTCAGTAGTATGAGGTCCCAGTTATTGATTCTTTGAAGTGTTTCTCTTGCAGTTTCATTTTTGTTCATGAACTGTCTGCCTACTCCTATGTCTTCAAGATTTTCACCTACTTTCTCTTCCAATAGATTTACAGTTTGTGTTTTAATATTGAGATCTGTGATCCATTTTTACCTGAGTTTGGTGCATGGTGATAGACTGGGGTCTATTTTCAGTCTTCGGCCAGAGGCAAGCCAGTTTTTCCAGCACCATTTATTAAACAGGCCTTCTTTTCTCCAGTGAGTTTTGTTGACCCCTTTGTCAAATATTAGGTAGCTGAGTGGGTTTTTCGTTATGGTTGCATCTTCCAGTCTGTTACACTGATCCTCAGGTCTGTTTTTTAGCCAGTACCAGGTTGATTTTATTACAGTAGCTTTGTAGTATAATTTCAGGTCAGGGACTGTGATTCCACCTTACTTGTCCTTATTGCCCAGGATTGCTTTCGCTATTCTGGGTCTCTTCTGGTTCCAGATGAATTTGAGGCATATTTTCTCTAGATCTGTGAGGTATGCTAACGGTAGTTTAATGGGAATTGCATTGAATCTGTATAACAGTTTTGGTAGTATGGCCATTTTTACAATGTTAGTTCTTCCTAACCATGAGCAGGGTATGTTTTTCCATTTATTGAAATCCTCTTCGATTTCCTTTTTCAGAGTACTGTAGTTTTCACTGAATAAATCTTTCACATTCTTTGTTAGATTGATTCCTAAGTATTTCAATTTCTTGGTTGCTATTGTAAAAGGTATGG
>PVLD010006513.1:50750-100058 GCA_004027595.1 Dinomys branickii | reverse complement strand
AAAAAAAAAAAAAAAAAAAAAAAAAAAAACAATTGTACTGCTGATTTCTACTGGTCTATTGAGAGGAATAGTTATTGCTTAAATTTTTTTCTTTTGTTTAATTTTTTTGACCAATGTTGCATGTTTATATCTGGTAATCTGAACAACCAATTTGAAGACAACAATATGTAATATAACAATTATCATTGAATTCCTATCATCTTGTTTAGTGAAATTCTGTATCATTTCTAATGTTGTTTTTTATTCTTCTATTCTCTTTTTAAAAATAAAACGTTTTACACTAAAAAAGTCAGTATACTCAGTATGCTATCTTAGCACAATCAATAAAGAGTGAAGTGTTTCATTTTAAAATAACTCTATGCTGGGGATATAGCTGAGTGGTAGAAGCACCTACCTAACATGGGCAAGGTCCTGGGTTCAATGTGTAGCACCACAAATAAATAAATAAAACAGTTATACACTTTCCACATTGTGAGGTATTAAGACAGTAGAGATAGCCCAGCTACGGTGGTTAGATGTGGTCTTTTAGGGTAGGATTAGAATGAGATCCGATTATCAGGTTAGGGCCACCATGCTTGAATTCTGAGGGCTTTGTAAGAGAGGGAGAGAAACCAGAAGAGGCGTCATGCGTGCACGCTGCCACTCTTTTGCTATGCGAGACCCGGTGCCGAGTCAGGGCAGCTGGCAAGAAAGTCATGACATGTAGAACCTTGAACCTCCAGAACTCTGAAATAGAAAAGCCTCTTTATAAAGTTACCCAGCCTCAGATATTTCATTAAAATGGCCAGGGCGGTGGCACACGTGTAATCCCAGCCCTCGGGATGCTGAGGCAGGAGGATCGTGGTGAGTTCGAGACCAGCCCAGGCTAAAAAGTGAGCTCAAAGCCAGCCTGAACTGCATAGCAAGATCTTGTTTCCAAAAGACAAAAAAGAAAAAAAAATACAAAATGGACTAATACAGTGATTCATAGCTGGTGAGTGATTAGACTGAGAGCTCTTCAAGGTTTTTCTTTTCTCTTTACTTCCTTTTCTTCTTTTTATTCTACTTTGTATCAATTCTCATTGCTTAGCAGATCCTGAAGTTCAAATATAAAAATAACAGCAGCACATATATATATTTTATATATAAATTTTATATATAAATATATACTATACACACTAAACTATATAAGACTAATATATTTTTAATGGTTTAGCACCACCTGGGTAGTTTGAAATTTTATCTAAACAGTTAATGCAGAAAATATTTTTAAAAATAAAACTTAACCTTGGGGCTGGAGGTACAGCTCAGTGGGGTAAGTGCTTGCCGCTAAGCACTAAGGCCCGGAGTTCGATCCCCGGTCCCGGAAAAAAAAAAAAACAAAAAACAAAACAACTTAACCATGCTGGAGTAAATTTAATACTTTATGTATATAAGTCCTTTAAAAGAGAGTGAGGAAAATTACTGACAACATTTTAGTAACTTAAACTTCATTGTAAAACTGTCTTTTTTTCATAAATAACTTTCATTTATAGTTGTTTCCATGTAAGTGCTTTTATAGCCTAGCTATTTGATGAAATATCCACAAGATGGTGCCATGGTTTACATGTTAGGATGGGAATTTGAGAATTAAAAGGGAGAAAGATATCTAGCATACCACTGTATAACAGATTACCATCAAATTTTCATGCTGCTGCTACAGAAACACATGCATTCCAAACGTTAATGTGTTAATTACTAATGTGTTAGTGTTAATTACTAAATTTTTGCATCAAATTTTTTATTCTTTGAAACATAAATTTCTTCATAGGGCATATTAAGCAATGAAATAATATTCAAATTCCTAACAGACATAAATTGCACCTTTTTTGATTCCTGGTACCAAAAAATAAATAAATAAATAAATAAAATTGCATATTTTTAACTTTACACATCAGTATATATGTTTTTAATGATCTTTTGCTCCAGGAATATAGCTCAGTGGCACAGCACCTACTTGGCAAACGCAAGGTCCTGAGTTCAATTCCCATTACCAAAAACAAAACAAAAAAAAGAATGAGAGTTTAATGATCTGCTCAATCTTTGATGATAATATTAAAAATAATATCCAAACAGTATTCCGTTAACTAGAGTAAGTTAAACTTAGGTGTGTGCCAGGTCTCTGCTGTCGAGGGACTTTAGTTGCCCCAAGTTCACATGTTGGAGGTCTAACCCCTCAGCGGGATGATATTGTGATCTAGGGTTTTGGAGAAGTCAGTGGGGGCAGCTGAGGCCTGAAGGAGGGAGCTCTCATTAGTGGATTTGCCATTCTTGCGAGAAGAGACACAGAAAGCTTGCTCTGCTTCTCTCTCCACCATGTGAGGGTATAGAAGGCAGCCATCTGTAAGCCTGGAAGAGAACACTCACCAGAAACTCACTGTGCTAAGACCCTGATCTCAGACATCCAGCTCCAGAACAGCAAGAAAATAGATGCTTGTGGCTTACGTCACTCAGTCTGTGGTATTTTGTGATGGGAGCTGAATCTTTTCTCTGTGTGGTGCTGGAGATTTAACTAGCCACATGCTCTCCCACTGAGCTACACTGCCCCCATGAGACAGTCTTTAACAAAGAAAAATGCCAAATTTACAGGGAGCAATTATTTTTCAAAGGGTCATTTTCCAGAGTAGATAGAAATCAGTATAGTTAATACTTAGCTATTATTAATAGTTAATCATATATAATTGTTAGTAACATTTGAAAATGTTGCCATTTAGGTCACCAGAAGTGTAGTGAGAATATTTATGTTGGTGAAGTGTATAATCATTATAAGGGAGTGTTCTGGAAGAAAAAAACTGAAGGTGAGTTTGATTAGTAGCGAGAAATTTCCAGTACAGCCACTGGTGCACAGCAGGAATACATGGAAATTTCAGTAAGCAGCCGAAAAATAAGCTAAAAGTGGGTAAAAGTGAAGTGAAAATCTTGACTGTAAAAATGTCTCTGGATTTCCTACAAACATCTCAAAGTAATTATTTTTAAAACTTACCACTGAAATATTATCCCATTGCGTTTTCCTGTCATGATGTGCAATAATTAGTTACCTCTGTTTGAAATCTTGAAGTCTTCTTTGAGTCCTGACATGACTCACACATCACAAAATTTTGCCAATTCTTCTGTGCAATAATTCTACTATGCTTTCTACTTCATTCTTGAATTACTGAAAAACTTCTAAATACTCCCCCAGATTTTAATCTAGTAGCCTGTTTGCAACATGACCCATTGCGTAAGAATCACCTTTCATAAATTCTGTTTTGTGATGCAATTATTTAGAAGTCTTGTTTCATTTGGAGCTTATTTTAGACTTTGCAGCCCTTTAGTTACTGCTTTATTTTCCTTATCTTCCAATAGCCATTTCTCCTTACATATTATCAAATCGTCACATCATTTTTAAAAGACAAACTACTTTAAAAACACAGGGGATTGGATGACTAAAGTTAATTAACATCTTTTAAAGAAACTTTAAATTCTGAAATAGTTCTAAACCTAAAAAGGTAGCAAGAATTGTACAAAGTATACAGGTGTGTGTATGTGTGTGCTTGTGGGGGAGATAACAAAACGTATGGTAGAATATTTGCAACTATTGACTTTGAGTGAAGAGTGTATGCAGCTTTGTACTACTAAGTTTAAGAAATGTAATAATAGCCAGGTGTGGCAGTGCGTGGTAATTCCAGCACCTGGGGAGGCTGAGACAGGAGAATTGCAAATTCAAACCTAGCCTGGGCAACTTAATATTTGCAAAATAGAACATTAAAGTGAGATGTAGTTCAGTGCAAAGTTCCTGGGTTCA
This sequence comes from Dinomys branickii, assembly GCA_004027595.1. Lineage (NCBI taxonomy): Eukaryota > Metazoa > Chordata > Mammalia > Rodentia > Dinomyidae > Dinomys > Dinomys branickii. The sequence continues at coordinate 96,256 of PVLD010006513.1, read as the reverse complement.
ATCCCCAGTACTGGAGAAAGGAAGAAGGAAATAAAGAAAGAGAAAGAGAGAGATTTTAAATTGACTTATTAGTATTACCTAATGTATAGTCTACATTCATTTTTTGCCAGTTGTCCCAGTAATGTTCTTGACATTTGCTGTGATTTGGATATGATCTGAGTTAGGCTCCCAAAAACTCACATGCTGGAAGCTTGGTGCCCAGTTTGCTAATCTTGAGAGGTGGTAAAACTTCCACGAGGAAGGGCACAGTGGAAAGTGATTAGACTACTGGGAGCGATGCTCTCAGGGGAGATTAATGTAGTTATTGCAACACCCCCTTTGGGTCCTTGAAAGCGGATTGTCACAAGAAGAGCAAGGCTGCCCTCTTGGACTAACTCACTTTCTGTTTCTATAATCCAATGTCCAGGGCAGGTTACTTGTAAAGAAAAAGAGATATTTTGGAGGCTGAAAATGTAATCAGCGTAGCACCAGCTCTGGTGAGGGGCTCTGTGACAAAGACTGGAACATGTACAAGAGGAAGACATCACACTCGGGAACAGGAAGCCAAAGAGAGGGCGGGGCCCTCTAATCGCCTCTGAGACTATGACCCTGTGTATTAATGAGCTTTCCTGGTGCTGGGACACAGTACCAAACACAGAGAGGAGAGGTCTAATGTGGCTCACGGCTCAGGGGATTGAGTCCATGGTCAGCCGGCTCCATGGCAGAACCATCGTGATGGAAGGACAGCACAGTTCATAATAGCTACACTGTGGAAGTGACCTGTGTCTCTCTTTCTCTCTTGCTCTCTCTTTCTGTCTCTCCCCTTGCCATTTGTGACACAGCCAAAAGGCTTTCATGAGCAGCTAAGGAGATAGGGCCACCTAATCTTGGACTTTCAGCCTCCAGAACTAAATAAACCTCTTTTCTTTACAAAGAACCAAGTCTGAGTATTTTGTTATACCATCAGAAAACAGATTGCTAAGAAAATGGACTAAATGGCATATTTTCCTGGACCTGGTGTTTAGCTACACATTGCATTTCCTTGCCATGTGTCTTTAGTGTTCTTTCATCAGATATGGATTTTCAAGTTTCTTTGTCTTCCATGATAATTATATTTTAAAGTATACAGGCCAATTGTTTTGCAGAATATCCCTTATTGTGGGTTTTGCTGAATGCTTCCTCATGAGTAGATTCATTTTATACTTTTTTGGCCAAATACTACATAACATTAGTGTCAATTTTCCCCATCATCTGTAAGCAATTTGTAGGGACATAGTTGGGGACTAAACATATCCTGTTCCTCTTCAAACTCTCACTGAATAATTTTAGCATCCATAAATAATCTCTTTTCTGCCATTTATCTAATTATTATAACAAAAATATAAAGATTAGAGGCCAGGGATACAGCTCAGTGGCACAGCATATGCCTGGCAAGTGCAAGGTCCTCAGTTCAATTTCCAGTACCAAAATAAATAAATAAAGTAAAGATTAGGCGAGCGTGGTGGCACATGGCTGTAATCTCAACTACTGGGAGACTGCGACAAGAGGACTGCCAAATTCAAGGTCAGCCTGAGCAACTTAGCAAAACCCTGTCACAAAATAAAATTTAAAAGGGGATGGGCTGAGGATGTAACTTTGAGAATCTTTACTCTAATAGGATAGAAAACCCAGAAGAAATCCACAGATTCCTAGAAATGTACGAATTACCAAAGTTGAACCAGGAAGACGTAAAAAGTCCTGAACAACCCAGTATCAATTAATGAGATTGAAAATGTCATTAAAAATTTACCGACAAAAAAAAGCCCAGGTCCTGATGGGTTCACAGCAGAATTTTACAAAACATTCAGCAAAGATTTAATGCCAACACTCCTCAAACTCTTCAATGAAATTGAAAAGGAAACAATTCTCCCTAACTCATTTCTGGAGGCAAGTATTATACTAATACCGAAACCAGAGAAAGACTCAACTAAGAAAGGGAACTATAGGCCAATCTCCCTAATGAACATTGATGCAAAGATACTCAATAAAATACTAGCAAATAGAATGCAGCGAATCATAAGGAAAATTATACACCACTACTAGGTAGGATTCATTCCAGGAATGCAGGGATGGTTCAATATTCGCAAATCAATTAATGTAATACACTATATTAATACAGTCAAAGACAAAAACCACATGATCATCTCAATAGATGTGGAAAAAGCTTTTGATAAAGTCCAACATGCATTCATGTTAAAAACTCTAGAAAAAATAGGAATAGATGGCCTCTACCTCAATCTGATCAAAACCATCTATGACAAACCAACCGCCAACATCATACTAAATGGGCAAAAACTGAAAGCTTTCACTTTAAAGACAGGAACAAGACAAGGATGTCCACTGTCACCACTACTATTCACAATAGTTCTGGAAATATTAGCCAGAGCAATTAGACAAGATTGAGAAATAAAAAGAATAAGGATAGGGAAGGAAGAAGTAAAACTATCACTATTTGCAGATGACATGATTCTTTACATGGAAGACCCTCAAAACTCCACGAGACTCCTTCAATTAATAGACAAATTCAGCAGAGTAGCTGGATACAAAGTCAACACCCAAAAATCAATAGCATTCCTATACACAAACAACAAACAGACTGAGAGAGAAATTAAGGAAACCATACCTTTTACAATAGCATCCAAGAAATTGAAATATTTAGGAAATAATCTAACAAAAGAGGTAAAAGAACTATTCAATGAAAACTACAGTACTCTGAAAAAAGAGATCGATGAGGATTTCAGTAAATGGAAAAACATTCCCTGCTCATGGTTAGGAAGAACTAACATTGTGAAAATGGCCATACTACCAAAATTGTTGTACAGATTCAATGCAATTCCCATTAAACTACCATCAGCATAGCTCACAGATCTAGAGAAAACATGCCTTAAATTCATCTGGAACCAGAAGAGACCCAGAATAGCAAAAGCAATCCTGGGCAACAAGGACAAGTCAGGTGGAATCACAATCCCTGACCTGAAATTATACTACAAAGCAACTGTAATAAAATCAACCTGGTACTGGCTAAAAAACAGACCTGAGTATTAATGGAACAGACTGGAAGATACAGCCACAACCACAAACACACTCAGACACCTAATCTTTGACAAGGGGGCCAAACAACCTCACTGGAATAAAGATAGCCTCTTCAATAAATGGTGCTGGAGAAATTGGCTTGCCACTTGCTGAAGACTGAAAATAGACCCAAGTCTATCACCATGCACCAAACTCAAGTCAAAATGGGTCACAGATCTCAATATTAAAACAGAAACACTAAACCTATTGGAAGAGAAATTAGGTAAAAATCTTGAAGACATAGGAGTAGGCAGAGAGTTCATGAACAAAAATCAAACTGCAAGGGAAACACTTCAAAGAATCAATAACTGGGCCTCATTTTACTGAAAAGTTTTTGCACATCTAAAGAAATCACCAGCAGAGTTAAAAAAAAAAAAACCCACAGATTGGGAAAAAATCCTAACTGACTGTTCCTCGGACAGAGGCCTTCTATCTAGAACATACAAAGAATTAAAAAACATGAACCTGTCCAAATTCAAAGACCCAGTCCAGAAATGGGCATCTGAGACAAATGCACACTTCTCAGATAAAGAAATGCAAATGGCAAATAAATATATGAGAAAATGTTCCACATCCTTAGTCATTCGAGAAATGCAAATAAAAACAACATCGAGATTTCATTTCATCCCAGTAAGATTGGCCAACATCAAGAAATCATCCAATAACAAATGCTGGCAAAGCTGTGGAGAAATAGGAACTCTTGTGCACTGTTGGTGGGAATGCAGACTGGTGAAACCACTGTGGAGATCGGTTTGCAGATTCCTTAGCAAACTAGGTCTAGAGGTCCCATTCAACCCAGCTATTCCTCTTCTGGGTATTTTCCCAGAAGATCTGAAAGCATTATATCACCATGATATATGTGCACCCGTGTTTATAGCAGCACAATTTGTAATAGCTAAATCATGGAAGCAACCCAAATGTCCATCCACAGAGGACTGGATTAAAAAACTGTGGCATTTTTACACAATGGAATATTATTCAGCTATAAAGAAGGACAAGCTGGAGGCTTTTATAGGCAAATGGTCATGGTTAGAGACCATACTAATAAGTGAGGTAAATCAGATGTGCATGTGCAAACAGCATATTGTATCATCAGTGTAGGAACCTGGAGGTGGGAATATAAATTGGGAGGCATGAAGGGAGACTGCTCAAAAGTAGAGAGCAATTGGGATGAAAGGAAGAGAAAAGGAAGAGGGGGATAGCTGTGTAGGTATGTATATATGTGCAGGATGGCTGACATGGTTGCACTATTGTCTCATGTTGTTTTGCTGTAAGAAACAATCAATGATTAATTGTTTGATCAATCTTGGATGTCTGTTTGTGTTTTCCTGAGCATACACTTTGAAGTTATCAATGTGTAATACAACAACCATTGTTGATCCCCTGCCACTTTATCTGTAGTTTAGTTTTTGTACTGTTCTTGTGCTGCTGTGTGTCTGTTTGTTGGTGTTTATGTTCTTTTACTTTTAAAATGAAATAAAAATAAAAAATAAAAATAAAAATAAATGCAATATACCATATTAACAGAGCCAACGATAAAAAAGATATGATCCTCTCAATAGATCAGAAAAATCATTTGAAAAAGTGTAACCTCTATTCATGATTTTTAAAAAATCTTACAGAAAATTGGAATAGTCTTTATCTCAATCTGATAAAAGCCATCTGTGACAAGCCAACAACCAACATCACATTAAATAGACAAAAACTGAAAGCTTTCACTCTAAAATCAGGAACAAAACAAGGGTATCCACTGTCACCACTCTTATTCAATATAGGCCTGGAAATATTAACCAGAGCAATTAGACAATGGAAAGAAATAAAAGGAATAAGGATAGGAAAGGAAGAATTTAAATTATCATTATTTGCAGATGACATTGTACCTATGTAGACTACCCCAAAAACTCCACCAAAAGACTTGTAGATCTAACAACCAAATTCAATATCATAGCTGGACAGAAAATCAAAGCTCAGAAATCAATAGCTTTCCTGTACATGAATAACCAATTCACTGAGACAGAAATTAGGGAATCAATACCTTTCATAATAGCATCAGAGAAAATGAAATACCTAGGAATAAATCGAACAGAAGAAGTAAAAGACCTCTGCAATGATAGCTATTCTTTTTCAGTATTCTGAAACAGGAGGATGAAGAAGGTATCAAAACATGAAGCCAGGCATGGTGGCACAAGCCTGTTAGTCCCAGCACTCAGGAGACAGAGGTGGGAAGATCTCTGTGAGTTTGAGGCCAGCCTGGGCTACCTACTGAGTTCTAGGCCAGCCTGAACTGCATACTGAGACCCTGTCTCAAAAAGATTTAAAAAAAAAAAAAAGGAAAGCTATCCCTGTAAGTGGGTAGGAAGAACCAATATAGTGAAAAATGGCCATACTTTCAAAATTGTTAAATTGATTAAATGCAATGCCAATCAAAATTCCAACAGCATATCTCACAGAATTAGAGAAAGTAACCCTAAATTTCATTTAGAACCAGAAGACAGCTAGAATAGCAATGGCAGTTCTTGGCAATAAAGGCAAGGCAGGAACATCCTAATCCCTGACTTGAAACTATATTACAAAGCTACTGTGATAAAACACCATGGTACTGGCAAAAAACAGACCTGAGGATCAATGAAATAGATTAGAAGATGCAGAAACAACTCCAGACATGCTTAGCCACCCTATCTTTGAAAAAGGTACCAAACACCTTCACTGGAAGAAAGATAGCCTCTTTAATAAACGATGCTGAAAAACCTGGTTTTCCACATGCCAAAGATTAAACCTAGACCCACATCTTTCACTATGCACTGAATTAAAATCAAAATTGGTCAAAGATCTAAATATTAAAACAGGAACACTAAATCTTCTGAAAGATAGAATAGGTAGAATTCTTGAAGACATTGCTGTCAGTAAAGACTTTATAAACAATTCCCTAATTGCACATGAAATAGCACAAAGAATCAATAACTGGGATCTCATCTTATTAAAAAGCTTCTGCACAGCAAAAATACCACCAGCAGAGTGAAGAGACACATACAGTGTGGGCAAAAATTTTTTGGCAGCTCTTCCTCAGATGAAGGATTACTATCTAGAATATATAAAGAACTCAAAAAAATCAGACCCCCCAATTGAAAGATCCAACCCAAAAAATCAGCACCTAAAATGAATATATAGACACTTCTCAGATGAAGAAGTAGGAATGGCAAATAAATATATGAAATAAATGTTCAACATCATTGATTATTTGAGAAATGCAAATTAAAACAACACTGAGATTTCATCTCACTCCAGAAACAATGGCTATTACCACCAAATCAACCAATAATAAATGTTGTTGGTGCTGTAGAGAAAAAGGAACTGTTCTCCACTGTGGTGGGAATAGAGACTGGTGCAACTACTGTGCTGGAAATCAGTGTGGAGATTCCTGAAAAAAAAAGGACTACAGGTTCCATTCTACCCAGCTATTTCTCTTCCCAAAAGAAGCATCACACTACAGTATGCACACCCATGTTTATAGTGGCACAGTTTGTAATAGCTACATCTTGTAAACTCCCATATGTCCAGCAACTGATGAATGGATAAAGAAGGTGTAGGATTTTTTTTTTTTAATTTTTTAATTTTTTTTTGATGTAGGATTTTTTAATACAATGAAGTACTACTGTGTCATAAAGAAGGATAAGTTTGAGACATTTTTAGCTAAAAGTCTGCACCTTAAAGCCATTCTTTTTAAGTAAAACAAATCATACACACACGTGTAAATACAATATTGTTTCTGTAAATATCATATTGTTTCTGTTCCGTTTCTCTTTCAGAAACTGAAAGTGTAAATAAGGACCAAAGTGTATCATAGATGTTGTAAAATAGGAAGAAAATGTTTAAATGGGAAGAGGAACTAGGGAGGCTTAAGGCGGAAGGAAGAAAGGGAAACAAAGGAAAGAATAGAAACAAAGCTTTTCTAAATAAGGGAGGAAGAAGGGTTGAAGGGAGGGTAGGGGAATGGGATAAAAAAAATGAAGTTATATCATGCACAGATATAAATTCCCTATAAAGAATGTAATCATCATGTATACCTAAAATGTACCAATAAACTTAATTAATAAAAAAAAAACTCTGAGAAAGAATGTAAGAAAATTACAGCAATCAGTTTTGTTTGACAAGAATAAAATAAAAATTTAAAAACATAAAAAAGAGAAAAACTAGAAGGGATAGTTACTTTGTTAAAAAAATTAACATTTTAAATACCCTCAACAGACTGTAATGATGGACTGATCTCCAATAAGGTACAATTTTATAAGCTTAAATAGTTTTCAGTTTAGGGTGAAATATTAAACAGCTAAATAATAGTTACTAGGTGCAACAATATGTAGAAAAGTCTTAGAGGCTTTATTTTATGCTACAGTTGATATTTGCTATCTAAAAATTCAGGGCCAAGGATATAGCTCAGGACCAGAGATATATAGCTCAGTGGCACAGCACCTGCCTGGCAAGTGCAAGGTCCTGAGAGCCATTCCTGGTACCAAAAAAAATTCAATATTCATGTACATGAATATTGGTCATGAAAAGTAATGGACCCAGGCATGACAGCATGCGTCTGTAATCCCAGCACTCAGGAGGCTGAGGCAGGAGGATCGTTGTGAGTTTGAGTTCAGCCTGGGCTACAAAATGAGTGTAAGGCCAGTCTGAACTGATAGAAAGACCCAGTCTCAAAAAGACAAAAAAGAAAAGAAAAAAAGAAAGAAAGAAAATCAGCGGTACTATTCTATTGTGGTTGAAGTACTCCGCAGATATAGAATTCAATTTGGGAGTGACACAAGCCAAGCTGGAACATGATCAGAAAACAAAATGTGCAAATGTATGGCTGGGGAAATAGCTCAGCGGCACAAGTGCCTGCCTGGCAAGTGCAAGGTCCTGAGGTCGATTCCCAGCACCAAGAAGAAAAGTGTACAAATGTAAGGAAATTTCACTATGCACATAAAGAATATTGGTGAAAATAGAATGTTGATCAATTCAGACAGAAGCTAGACCATACTTCTTTTTTGTATACTTGTAGGGCACTAGCATAAGAGTAAAATTAATTTTTGGTGATTTTAGAAAATAGGATAGAAATGGGATAAAAACTTGACGGAGGCAGATTCCAGGAAAAGTAAATTTGGAAAATGAAAGCATCTACTTCCATCTGAATTCCTTGTCATTGGAGTTATTTAAGTGAAGTCTGTAGGACCTTTCAATAACTCAAGTGTTTATATGAAGCATTAGTAGAATATAATTGACCACATTAACCTTTAGATTCCTTAACATTTCATTCTATTAAAATTTTCAGATATTTTCTGATACTAGATAATTTTTTGAAGGCTTTGTATTTTACTCTGGGAAAGTAGCATAGCATATACGAGGTCAAATCATAGATGTTAAGAGTGATTGCCTGGATTTATGTCTGGCCCTATAACTTAATGGCTTTGTGACCTTGGTCAGTTACTTAATTTCTGTACCAATTAAACTGAATTGTTGATTTTACTGAGTTAAGAGACTTCTGGAACGGTAACTGGATCAAAGAGATACTGAAGGTGCCGTCAGGAGGCAGGGCTCCGCTGGAGAGGTGGATCGGGAGGGAGGCCCTTCGCTGGGAGTACTTTGTATCTCTGACGAAGAGCTCTTCCCCTGTGCATTGCTTATCAGCCACCATGAAGTGAGCAACTTTGATCCATCAACTCCTTCTGCTATGAAGTTACTTCCTTGGAACCAACCATTGAATGAAATACCTGAGACCATGTGCCAAATTCACCATTCTCTGTGTTGTGGGTGTCAGGTTTTTCACCTCACTAGCAGGAAAGCTGACCAATAAAATGGCCATGTCGAGATTTTACCTAGCCAGAAACAATGTGTTTCCTCATTTGTAAAAAGTGGATAATTGCACAAATCCCATGTGATTATTGTAAGAATTTGATGATTTAATATTTATAAAGTGCTCAGAACAGTAACTGGCACATTATAATTTCTATAAAAGTACAATTAAAATGATAACCTTAAAAGTTCTAAGGGACTAAGCTTAAGAATGAATTTACAAAAAGAATGGGTTCTATATGTTATACAGTGCATTTCATTGTTAAAACACATAGTTTTAATTCTAATTTAGATTTTTTGGTGCTCTTTTAAAATAAGAGGAAGTCTTTTCATGGTGTGGTTTAAAAATAATAAATATAGTAAGTGCAAGAAATTAATGAACCAATGCTATTTAGATGTTTATGCATTAAAATCGTAGTCACTTTACATTCCATTATTTTTCCCCATGTTTACTCCACATCAAGTTTAAATTCCAAAATGTTTCTCCCTTAACTTATTTTAAGGCCTGTCTTTCATCACTTTCTTTTTGCACACCCCAAGTGCAACATTAGCCTTGCTTAACCAACTTAACTTATGCGTCTGGAATTGCAACATAAAGTCCCAAAACAGCACTTGAGAAACTATGATTTATAGTTAATGTGTTACAGGTGGCTTCTTAGGAGAAATGCTTATTTCTTGTGTCATTAAAATGATGAATTTCCAAATTCTCAAATTGCCTTTCTGTTGAAAGTTTACTGTAGTTCATTTTCTTCCAAATTTGGTTTTGCATACGCATTCCCCAAAATAACACTTTGACCTTATGTTTACATGAGAAAAGTTACCATTAAAATCCTAGCAGAAGTACAAATACTTTCAAAACTCAGCAGTAGGATTTCTCCCTGTAAAAACCATCATGTGGACCTGGGGACGGAGCTCAGTGGCAGAGCACTTGCCATTTTCTACATTAGAATCATTTGTGCACTACCTAAATCACTGGCTGCTAAACTGGTTTCTGGGGTTGTGAATAATTTTGTATGTTTTCAGTCTCCCTATAGCTAAAAAAAAAAAGCTTAGTACCATTCTTGTAGTATGGTACAACAAGATGCTTCAAGTTGAGAATTGTACAATTTTGTCATTTGACCTTGTGGACCACAAAAAGACCCGAGACTACTGAATACAGGGGAGAACTCAATACAAAAGCCTACCAGGACTTCTCCTAATTGTTTTTAAGTCACTTACAAAAACAACTGTACCTACTTCCTGTCAGACTCTGTGGCAGTGGTGGTAGCCTATGCCATACGTGTTATTGTGCTTTTCTTCTAAGACAAAAGATGTTAGTGTATGAGTTGTTTTTTCTAAGCAAAAGTCTCAGTATTCATGTTTAGTTGCAGAGTTGGCACTTCATGATACGTAAGTGGGTTCAGGTTGCACTTTGGGTGCTCAGTCTCCCAAAGGTTTGTTATTATTGCTCTATTAATAATACTTTTTAAATAAAATAAAAATGCAAAGTTCTGTCCTCAAAAACTTTACCCTCTAGTGGGTCATATAGGTAATGTATAAAACAGCTTAAAATATGGTAAAAGAACATAGAAAAGAATCGCCTAATGGTGCTTGAAATGGCTTAAAGAAATTTTCTAGGAAGATAATGATTAAAATAAGGCTTGAAGCTGTATAAAAAATACCTTGCAAAGGGAAAGAGGTTTAATATATGTGTGGCATATTGTAAAGGACACTAAATATTTTGGTATAGCAAGTGAACAGGAGCCTATTGTTAGAATGGAGAAACATTCCTGCAAAGGCAAATTCTGTGTCAAAAAGTATCTTCAGTGAACTCCTGTAATTTACAATGTATCCTGAATATGACACATCACACTGTTAAGTGGTAGCCATGGTAATATATATATATATATATATATATATATATATATATATATATTACTGTGCTGTTCTGTGCCTGAAACATATTTGTCATCTTCTTACCTATCCAAAATTTCCCTTCATAATTTTTATACAACTTCATACCTTAATTCAATCACAATCTGATCCAGAAAACTTTCCCAGTCAATATGATGTTGGCCATTGGTTTGTCATAAATGGTTTATATCAGATTGAAGTAAGGTCCTTACATGCCTATTTTCATCAGGGTTTTTATCATAAATTGGTGTTGGAGTTTGTCAAAAACTTGTTCTGTATCTATGATGATAATGTGGTTTTTGTTCTTGCTTCTGTTTAGGTGATGCATTGTGTTTACCGATTTGTATTGTTCAACCATCCTTGCATCCTTGGGAGGAAACCTACTTAGTCATGATATGTTTTTTCTTGATTTGTTGCACTCTATTTTCCAACATCTGATTGGAAAACTTTGCATACATATCTATTAAGGCGATTGACCTGTAGTTTTTCTTTTTTAGGTGGGTCTTTGTGTAGTTTGGGGGTTAGAGTGCACTGGCTTCTAGAAATGAGTTTGGAAGAAGTCCTTCCCTTTCAATTTCATTTTAAATTATCAATTAGAGAGTAAAAAGAAGGTTACAGCCTAGAAAAGATACTCAAAAAAAAAAAAAAAGAAAAGATACTCAAACACACATGTAGCCTTTATTTTTCTCAGTTTATAAAGAGCTCTTACAAATAAGATAAAGGAAAACATTTTTAATTTTAAAATTAACCAAAGAAATTGAATGGGTCTTCCTAAAAGAAGATATCCAAATTGGCAATACATATTCATATCATCATCATCTGGAAAATGCAATCTAAAACCATAGAGACGTTATTTCATATCTGCTAGAAAGCTAATGATGAAAAGGACCAAGAGTACCAGCTATAGAAGAGTTCTTACACATTTCTGGTGAATATAAACTGGTACAACCACTTTTGAAAACTTTTTGGAATTATCTACTACTAACTTCATTACAAGAGAAGTCACTCAAAAGTAGTGAGTGCATATATCTATCAAAGAATTCAAACAAACCATCAGCACCTGCAAAGAATGTTCATAGTACTTTTATTTTATTTTTAGCAAAAAAAAGAAAACAGTACAAATGCTAGTGAATAGTAGAATGGCTAAACAAAACTGTAGTAAAATCATCTAAGTTACTATCCAGCACTAAGGAAAAAGACCAGTAGTGTAATGCATTGAGATGGATGAATCTCAAATACTGTTGAGGAAAAAGGAAAAAAAAGCCTAAAAAGATGACGACTGGGCAAAACTAACCTACAGTAATGTAAGTTAGAGTAGTGGTTTGCGAAATGAAGGATAATAGTAAAACGGGGGCACTAGAGAATATGAAATACTTAAGGTGTTCTTTATAACAATCTGACAGTAACAGAAGTATTTATGTACTTCAATTGATAGGGAAAGTCTTAAAATCTTGTTCTTCAAGATCATCTTGGCTACCCTATGTCCTTGCCATTTGCTTTTAGATATAAGAATTGGCTTATCAATTTTCATAAAATTCAAACCTTCGGAGATTTTGACTGAGATTGCATATAGTATATTGGTAGGATTGTTTGGAACTGACACTCTAATAATATTGGGTCTTATCTCCATGAACATGAATGTCTATCTTTCAATGAAAATATCTAACTTCCCTAAGCAATGGTTTGTAGTTTTTAGTGTAGACATTTTTCACATCTTTTGTTAGATTTATTCCTAGGTATTGGCTTTTTAAAAATTTGTTTGTTTGTTGGGTGGTCTTTTAGAAACAAGTCTCATTATGTAGACCGTGCAGTCCTTGAACTCAGGCTCTTCCTGCTTTAGGCACCAAAGTGCTAGAATTATAAGCATGTGCCACCATACCTAGCTTTGGACTTTTTAAATGTTATTATCCATGATACCGCTTTTTAAATTTCACTTCCCACTATTTGTAGCTAGAATAGCTAGGATATAAAAGCATAATTAATATTATGTATTATTTTATACATTGATTAAAGTATATGTATCCAGTCATTTTGCTAAATTTACTTTTTGAAGACATTTTAGGATTCTCTGTATATACAATTAAAAAATAAATATTGTCAGAGTGACTGAAAAACAAGGTCTAACTATATGGTGTTTGCAGCAGACATGCTGTAGAAATAAGAGCAGAGAAGGTTGAAAATAAACCCTAGTCCAGAGAAAACTGTCACGGCTATGTTAATAAGAGAAAAAGTGAACTTTAAAGCACTAAATATCACTAGATACAGAAAGACGTTTTATGATGATTAAAGTGCCGATTCAAAAGGAATATGCAACACATCTAAATTTGTATGTACTTAGTACCTCCTCAAAATATGAAAAAGAAAATAAGACAGAAGGATAGAGAGAAAAGGAGAGAGAAGAGAGTGAGAACAGAGAGGAAAGAGAAAATACAGTCTTATCATTTCTTTAATTGCATTCTTATAATTTCTTATAATATCATTATTATTATTTCAGCTTTATAATTTCTTTAATTAAATTAACATTTAAAACCTTTTCCATTAAGAAAACTCCAGACCCCTATGGTTTCAGGGCAGAATTATTCTAGACATTTAAGGAAAGAGTAACACCACCACTAACATCTTCTTTCAGACTACCGTGTAAGAGTAAACAATCCGAACTCATTCAATATAGCCAGTATAAGCTAATTCCAACACTTGGCAAAGACAGTATAAGAAAAGAAAGCTATGGGGCAATATCTACCATGAACCTAGATGTTAAAATTCTAAACAAGGTATTAACAAATCAAACCATGATGTGTAAAAAGAATAATACACCGTGATCTAGTTAGATTTATCTCAAGAAGCGAAGTTAGTTTAACATTTGAAAAATTAATTTATTGCTTTGACAGAATAGAAAAACAATATGACCACTCAACAGTGGCAGCAAAAGCATTGGATAAAGTTCAATACCTATTCATGGTAAAAATTTTCAACAAGTTAAAATATAAACATTTAAAAATCTATCAAAAAGCATCTGTACAAAGCCCATAGCTAGGTTTTAGGGATAATCCTTTCTCCTTGAATTTTAAAACATTACAATGTTCACTACCACCTATCCAGTATTATACTAGAAATCCTAGCCAATGCAACAAGGAAAAGAAAGGGTTTTTAAAAAAGTGTATTGAAGATTGGAAAGAAAATAACTGGGCAACTTGAGAGACATGTTTCAAAATAAAAAAAATAAAACAGGAGCAAAGCATGTAGCTCAGTGGTAGAGTGATAGCCTCCCATATGCCAGACTCCAGCCTCAACTCTCAGGTTGGCAAGGAAAAAAAAACTTTGTTGGTGAGAGCAAACTAACTGACTTCTTTTCTTTAGTACCACTTTCCTATTCTGCGGTTCCTTCCACATTTGCAAGGCTATGTTTGCAGTGGAATAAGAGGGAGGAGCTAGACATAGTGGGACATGCCTCTAATGCTCTCTGGGAGGCTGAGGCAGGAGGATACACAAGTTTGAGCCCAGTCTGAACAGTTTGGTGATTGAGCAAGACATCTCAAAATAAAAAAAATTTAAACAGGGTCATAGGTATAGTTCAGTATAAAGTCTCTGGGCTCAGTCAGCAAGAGAGAAAGCAGGAAACAGAAGGAGGAAGGTGGAGGAGGAAGAGGAGAGGGGGAAGGGAAAAGGAAAGGAGAAAAAGAGGAAGAAGAAGAGAGGGAGGGGAGGGAAGAGGAGGGCAGAGGGGGCAGAGAAGAAGAGGAAGAAGAGGGACAGAAAAAATTTCACTTTACTGATAAAATCTGTCCTCTGGGTTTTTTTTCTGCAGTTGCACAGTTGCATTTTGCATGGCTGCTTTCCAATCCTGAGGATCCCTACCATTTCAATGCTTCCTTCTAGCTTATTAATTACAACTCAGTTCAAACTGAGTTTTAAGAAATTTTTTCCTAGTTCATATATATATGGGGCTGGGCATGGTGGTGCATGCCTGTCATCCCAGCACTCAGGAGGCTGAGGCAGGAGGATGCCATGAGTTGAAGGCCAGTCTGGGCTACCCAGTGAGTTCAAAGCTAGCCTAAACTATATATTGAGACCCTGTCTCAAAAAATAGTAAACAAAAATTATATTCCAATTGTAGGTTCTGACCGGCAATCCATCTATCTGTTGAGGTCAATTCTTTTTCTAAACAGTCCTTTTGAAATGAATCCTTCTCATGAAAGCATAGTCTCATCTCTGACACCCTCTAGTATTCCAGAAGAACTAAAAACTGACTGCAATAAATTGACTACAAGGTTTTCATATACTTATTCTGATTGTAATGCCTTGATATTATGGTTTAGATCTTAAGTGTTCCCCCAAAGCTCTTGTGTTGAAAACTTGGTCCCCAGTTGCTGAGGCTGGAGAAACTCTAGGAGGTGGGTCCTACGGTAGTTGGAAGAAGAGCTCACTGGAGACATATGTGCTGCTATGGCTTGTGTCTAGATGTCCCCTGAAGCCTCATGGAGTCATGGGGGCTTTTCAGAAGTGGCTGGATCCAGAGTGTGTGGTGTTGGGATAAAGGCTGTGATCACTAAATCAGTGCACTGATTGGTTTGCCATTGTTCTGGCTAGAATTAATGGTGTCCCACCCTAGGGCAGGCACCCTGCATAAAATAAAAGGGACAGAAAGAGGGCGAATATGCTCTTGCCTGCCTGCTTGCTGTGGACTGCTTCTCCTCTGTGATGCCGCTCTGCCAGGCCACCCTGCCTTGGAGCCAGCTGACTATGGACTGAAACTTCTACAAGCTGTGAGCCAAATAAGGCTCTCCCCCTTTAACTTCGGGTGTTAGATACTTTGTCTCAGCAAGGAGCAGAGCACACACCGTTGAAGAGGCTGTCTTGTCCCTACCTTCTTCCTCTTTCTGTCTCTGCCTTCTCTCTTCCATAGGGTGATCTGCTTTGCTCCACCACACGTTTCTTGCCATGTTCTGTCTCACCACTGGCCCAGAAGTGCTGAAGCCAAGTGACCATGAACTGAAACCTGTAAAATCATGAGCCAAAGTAAGTTTTTCTTCCTTTAAGTCATTTATCTCAGGTACTTTGTCACACAAGAAAAGGCTAACACCCTTGGCATTTAATAAATGTTACTTTTTTCATGATCCATTTTTTCCACTGGAAATCAAGGAGTAGCAAAAAACCTCTCACTTGGGCAAGGTTTCTGTTCTCTTACACTATTTTACCACTAGAGTCTTCCTTGGAACCTTGAGAAATAATCTTGTGTCTGTGTTAGCACAAGATGCCCATATCTCTCAAGTTATTCCTATTATTCTCTAAGTAGACTGGAATCTTCTTTATGTCACACACATTTTATTACTTTCTCTCTTTTCCTATATTTTGTCATTCATTATCAGAATAACTCCCTAGGTCCTACTTACCTATAGCTATAACCTTTCCATAATCTCTATTTAAGCATTACATTCTCTGTCATCTCCTATCTTTCTACTTAGTCTCTCTAAGATTATGACTCAGTAATTCTTTAAATTCTCCTGAAATCTTTTACTTGTTCTTCATTCCACTTATTTTTTGTTTGTTTATTTGTGTGCTTGTTTTTTGAAACAGGGCCACACTATGTAATTCAGGCTGGCTTTGAACTCTCTAGCCCAGGCTGGCCTGGAATTCATGGCAATCCTCCTGCCTCAGCTTCTTGAGTGCTGGGATTACAAGTGTGCACCACCACACCTGGATCTTCGTCCCACTTATGACTTCACATCATCCTTGCCTGAACTCTATAGTCAATGATTATAATTACTCCTGGCTTCCATACAAAGCCCTTTCTTTTTCTCTCATTTTGTCATGCTCATATGACAAAACTAGTTAAATTCAACTCTCTTCCATTACACTCATGGAGCTAAATGTGATAGAGAAGAACATACAGCTATGTTACTACCTTGTCTTTAAATTTATGATCATTAATCTCAAGGGGGCCCTTAATGCTATTCACAAATTATACTATCTTACTTGAGTGTTTTTACTCTACCTCTCTATTAGAAAACTATTTATTATTTTTTTTTATTTTTAAGACGAAAGAAACCGGAATAATACAAAAACTATACAGAAAATACCAAATTATAGAGAAGATAGTAGGGAATTGGTATTGGATACTGCATAATGTAATGTTATCTTCACATTTGTTAACACAAAAACAATAAAGGAAATACCAAATTGCAGAGAAAATAGTAGAGAGTTAACACTGGACACTGTATTGCAGAATGCTATCTTCATCTTTGTTACTCAGTTATACAGATGATGGCTCGTTCAGTTAATCATTTTCCTCCACTTCATCTCTGTTATTCTACCACCCCATCAGTGGTCTTCCCACTGGTAATAACTGTGCTTCTTGGTTTATTTACTCCCTCATGCTTTCACCTTGGGAAGAGACCTGGCTGCTTTCAGTTATGCTGTATAATATGTGAGTGTACACAAATTGCCATGGCAGGTGCTGGAGAAGCATCCTTTAGCAAGCCTTCATTTGCCATTGCGTGTCTGGTCGAGTAGGCAGGGTTATACAGTGAATCGCCAGGCTCTGATGGCACATCCGCATCTTGTAAGCTCAGGCGGGTCTTCATAGCCATCCCACACCAGGTACATCCCACTGGGGGCCAGGGACATGGAGCACTGGGGGCACTCCCTGCCAGGGGCCAGGGCCGCGCCTGGCTCTCGGGGCCCTCTCCCAGGGCAACCTGAGCCCACGGTATCGTCCTCATGGACTTCCAGACTCCACCTCTACACCACTCTGCCAGAGGCCCAGTCTAGGTCCTCAGGGCTCTCATGCAACCCAAAGGGAGGCCCCTCCCCCATGTCCCCCTGCATGTCTCCTATGACACTTTGGAGACTATCCCCACCCAGCTAGAGAGGCGGGTCTACACCCTAGTTGCATATCTTTGCCTCATTCCACCTCTTAATCTCTTTGGGCATTGTGTGCACTTACGAGGTTGGGCACAAGTGGAGTGAGGTCTCCACCTGTGCTCACTGTGGTAGTCTGTGGTGTGTACTGAGTTTAGTCATTAGTTCTCGGGAAGAACTGGGGGATTTTCTTGGGTCTGCTGTGTAGAGTATGTTGTTGTCTCTCAGGTTCCAGGACTGCTGCTTTTTGTGTAGTTTGATGCTATGGGTTTGTACATTTTTCATATATGCAAGCCATATGGAGTCTCTCCTGGTGCTCGTATTAGTAGTTTAGGGTGAGTCCTGAAGCCCGTTGACTCAGCCTGTTGTTGTCAGGATCACATGGTGACTGCTTGGGCCACCAGGACTCCGTTGCTCAGAGAGGATGTTCAGGGTGAGAGCTGAAGCCCAGTAATTCAGCTCATGCTTTCTGTTTGGTTTTGGAATGAGAAGCACCTGGGGCCATGTAGCCTGTCTCTGTCTGCAGCTCACTCTTTCTGTTGTGCTCCGGCTCCCATATGTTTTTTGACTGGATCCCTGGGAATTACTGTGGTCCTGGGGTCACTTCCATTGCTTTCTGCTACTCTTTGCTGGTATTTGCTCACACAGTGGAGAGGTCTGAGGCCATATCCTCGGGCAGGCATAGAGCTGGGTGTGGTGGGCTGCTCACTGGTTGCCTTGACTTTGGCCTGCCTTGGGGCACTGATTAGAAAGATTTCTGCAGAGTGGGGATTCTGCTTCAATGGCCTTTGTAAGCTCCCATCCTCACACTGGATTCAAACGTTCCTTCTGACCTCCACTGCTTCCTTTCCAGCTGCACTTTCTCCTCTCCCGTTTTGGAATAGCACTCAGGACTTTGCTCTCCTCTGGCCAATTCAGAATGTTTCCTCGAGCAGGGACCTCTGAGGATGTTGCTGTGAGTGCGGAAGGAGGGAGCGGGATGAGGGTGTGTATGGAGCGGTGGCCCCCTCCTTCTGCACCCTCTCCTCCTCCAATTGCACCACGGCGGTCCTCCAAGCTCTTTCTTCTGGGGAGGTCTTGTTTGCTCTTTCTGAGGGTTTCAATTCCCATTTCAGATCTTTCCTGGGTCTAGGGCACCAGGGCACCCACTTCTCTCCTTCTTGTCTTTCTTATGTTGCTGTATTTCAGTGTCTCATTGGCGATCCTCCAGGGGAATCTTTCTCTGCTGCTTACCCGGTCGCCATCTTACCAGAAGTTTCTATTCATTCTTTTATACTCCTTTTTCTCCTCAAATCTCCAGTGCCTTCTCCCCTTTTCCCTTTTTCTTCCCTCACCCTAGGTTGGATTAACTAGTGGGCTGAGCATGCTCCCAAGTGTCTGGAGAAATTCCCAAGGAAGAATGCAAGGTTATCTGAAAAAGCACAAGTAATATAAAGTAAATGGGAATGATCCGATATAGATATGGCTGAAATCAAAGGTAAGTTATAAATATGTGATGTTTGTATAAGGGATATCTGCTGCAGAGGAGGGGAATACCATTGCTATAATAATTATTATTTTAAACTAAGAATGTTGCTTTAGAACATAAGCAGCTAAATTTAGAATCAGTACATTTTAATGCTGATCATTTTTTTCTTCTCAAAATTAAACTCTGTTTTTGATCTAGTTAGGATGCAGTAAAAAATATTTATATCCATTGATTTTTCTATTACCTTAATTAAGGTAATAGAACTACTCTCTACTGCTGTAAGTTCAGCCTTGTGGAATTTATAGCCAATTTGAGGAGATAAGTCAATTCATAATTTTGTAAGATGTACAAATGGAGGGGTGATCAGAATGAAATATTAAAAAATAAGTGCCATAAATTCAGAAAGGTGGAGTGATTAGGTAAAAGCTTTTCAAACAAAATTTGATTTAAAGAATTTTTATTTGTGCTTAACTTTTGATTGAATTAAATCTCAACCTTAGTAGAAAATACATTTAAAAATGTATTTTGATGTGATATGTAATATTTGTACATATTTATGATGTACGGTATGATAATTCCAAATATGAATACAATATCTGTGGATTAAATTTGGGTAATGCACATTTCTGCTTTCTTAAACAATTAACATTTTTATGTATTTGGACTATTCAAAATTTTCTAGTTGTTTTGAGATATATGACACTGGTGTGGATAGTTGACTCTACTGTGTTAATAGGACAGCAGAACTAATCCTTACTATCTGAATGTATTCTGGTTCAGATCACGTTCTACTCTCTACTGCTGTAAGTTCAGCTCTCTTGGCCTCCACATATGAGTGAGAATGTGTGACAGCTGTCTGTCTGTCCTGGCTTACTTCACTCAACATAACATCCTCCAGTTCCGTCACATTGCCGTAGAAAGAGAATTTTATTTGTTTTTATGGCTGAATATTTCATGGGTATATACACACTTTTAAATCTATTTATCCACTGATGAACATCTAGGTTCCCTACCTCAAAATTACGAGTGCTACTACAGTAAACATGGGAATCAGGTATCTCTTTGATATAATTATTTCATGTTCTTTGACATACAGCCCATAGGGGGATTGCTGGATGATATGCTAGCTCTGTTTTCAGCTGAAGGGACAACCATACTATTTTCTTCCATAGTTGTGCTAATTTGCATTCCTACCAGCGGTATCTGAGTTCCCCTTTCTCAACATCCTTGTTTATTTGTCTTTTTTTACCATAGCCATTCCAACTGGAGTGAGATGGTATCTTCTTTGCAGTTTTGATTTGCTTTTATTTGATGATTAATGATATTGATCATTTTTTGATATACTTGTTGGTCATTTGTCTACCTTTTGGGAACTATGTATTCAAGTCTTTTGACCAGTTTTTATTTGGTAGTTTGATATTGAGGGGCCGGGCATGATGACTCATGCCTGTAATCCTAGCACTGGGGAGGCTGAGGCAGGAGGATCGTGGTGAGTTCGAGACCAGCCTGGGCTACAAAGTGAGCTCGAGGCCAGCCTGAACTGCATAGTGAGACCCTGTCTCAAAAAGACAAAAAAATTTTTTTAAATTATATTGAGGGGTTTTTTTTCTTAGAGGTTTTGGATATTAATCCCTTGTGAAATGGATAGCTAGCAAATATTTTCTACAGTTTTTTAGATTATCTAGGTACCCTATTGATTGTTTCCTTTGCAATGCAGAAGCTTCTTTGATATAGTCCCATTTATCTATTTTTACTTTTAATGTCCAGTGATTTTGGGGTCATATCTTCACCTAAACCAGTGTCTTGAAATGTTTCCTGTTTTCTTATAGATTTATAGTTTCAAATCTGATATGTAGATTTTTGACCCTTTTTATGTTGACTTTTTGATATGGGGGCCTAGTTTTATTTTTCAGCCTATGTGAAGTCAGTATTCCCAGAACCTTTTAATGAAAAGCTATCTTTTTTCTAATGTATGCTTTTAGCACCTTGGTCAAAAATCATTTGGCTGAAATTACAGTGCTACCTCAGTTCAGTTCTAAAATTGTAGAACTTAATATGTTCTACAATTTTAGAAGAAAACATGGTCACATTTTTGTTTCTTTGGTGAACAGTTATGGTCATGTTTGTCCCTTAAAGCAGAATTCGCAGACAAAAACACAATTTTGCCAAGTGCTTCTGTTTGCAAACCAAATTTTTTTTCCAAACAAAAGAAATTGTGAACTGAGGTACCACTGTATATTGATTCTTTTTTCTAGGTTTTCTAGAGTCTGTTTTTATGCTGGTACATGCTGTTTTGCTTACTATAGTTTTGTAATGTTCTGAAATAAGGTTTTATGATTTCTCCAGCTTTGTTCTTTTTGCTCTGGATTGCTTTGGCTATTCAGGGTGTTTTGCAGCACCACATACATTTTATGATTGTGTTTTATTTCTGTGAAGACTGTCATTGGTATTTTTATGGGGACTGCATTGAACCTACAGATTGCTTTGATTAGTATGGATATATTAATAATACTAACTCTTCCAATCCACGAATATGGTATGCTTTTCATTTTGTTTCCTCTTTAATTTTTTATGTCTTTTTATAATTTTCATTATAGAAATCTTTCAATTCCTTGTGACTAAAGCAATGCTGAAACCCAAGAGGGCAAACATTAAATCCTGTAGATCTGTGTTCAGTGTCTGTACTTACGGCACCACCTGACAAAGCTCCCATGATCTCTCTCTTGGGCAGGCTTTGCCCACTGCCTCAGCCTTCCTGATGTCAGCAGACGTTCCACATTTTTGGCTTCTTAAATTCCCTAGAGCCTCCACTGTACTTTTGGCTTTACTTCCATAGCTTCATTACTGCCCTCTCAAGGGCACATTGCCTGATCTTTCAGGCCTTCTAAAATCTGGGTGGAAGCCTCCCTGACTGCACAACTCTTGCATTCTCAATGTCTATATAATCAGCACCATGTGGATGACACCAAAGTCTGCCACCAAGCAGTAGCCAGGCCTGCTTGTGTCATGGCTGCAGAGGCCTCCAAGTGCCTGGATGGCTGAGTACTGTGAACAGGTTCCAAGAGGAGCTAATTCCCCGTGTGGCCTTTCCTCATAATGTTGTCCTAGAGCTTTCTTCTCATCTTCACAGTATCTTGAAGTCTGTGATGAGTAGGGTCTTGGACATTCTTCACATGCCCTGAATTATCACAATGCAAAGTACCTGGCCTCTTTTTAATGCTAATCTTTTTAGCAACCAGCCTCTCCTCAGCCAACATTTTGCAGGCCCTTCCTATTTGTGGGAAATGAAAACTTTTTAAACAGGGCCTTTGGTTTTTGATTTTCAGTACAAACTTGGCTAAAACACAGCAAGTAGTACCCTTGCTGCATCCTGAATATGGGGCTGCTTTGACTTTTCTTCCACCATATTAGTCATTGCCATTAACTTCAGTCTCCTACAAAGTCTTAGAACCTAAGTAAAAGATAGACAAATTTTCTGCCAGAGCATAGCACACAACTGCCAATGAAGTTCTTGTTTCTGAGCCTAGTTTTCACAGTCTGTATTTTAATCAGAATTCTGGTCTTCTGCGTTCTGACTAGAATCTCCCATTAAGTTCTTCTTTCAGCATTCTAGGCTTCTCTAGCCTGCATCTCAAAACCTTTCCAAACTCATCCCACAGGCCAGTTCCAAAAGGTTCTGAACTACATGGCAGGAATAGTTAGAGCAATGACCCCACTTTTCCAATACCAAAATCTGCCTTGGTCACTTTCTTCATGGCTGACACAAAATAATCAACATTCACAACTTTTTTTATTTTGTCTTTCTGAGACAGAGTTTCACTATGTAGTTCAGGTTGACTTTGAACTCCCTTCATAGTCCAAGTTGGCCTGGAACTCACAGTGATCTTCCTGCCTCTGCCTTGTGAGTGCTGGGATTATAGGTATGCACCACCATGCCCAGCCAACATTTACAAGTTTATTTTGGGTTATGTTTCTAGTCCATAGTTGGCTAATTCCGAGGCAGTATAGCATAATAAAAGGACCCGGGCAGAAGAAAGCTGCTCATATCGTGTTAGCCAGGTAGCAGAAAGTAAAGCATAGAACTAAGAAGGGAGATAAACCTTGCCAGGTTGCAAGCCCAGTGCTCCACCTCTTCTGACCAGGGCCTATCTCCTAACATCACATTTAACTATAATCCCCTAATGAATCATCATCTTTCAATAGCCTCACCTATGAGTGCATGAGGCTCTTAGGAGACGTGTAGTTATAAACCATAGTATGCAAGTTGATGTATTTCTTATGGACAAATATTTTTAATTCCTGTACAGGTATTTTGTAGACTTCCTTTACCCCAAGGATTCAGAAAAATTATCTTTTTTATTTTTGTTTTTATTTATTTTTTTTTTTGGAGGCATCACGTTTCCTTGCTTTTTCATGCTTCTTGTGTCTTTCTGTTGATGTCTCTGCATCTGGCATAATAATTGTTTCTTCCAGTTTTGTGGAATCGTTTTCACAAGGACAGACTTTTTCTGTAGATGGCTTGTAGGTTATTGGTTGGGTAGGGTTCTTTGACTTTTTTCTGAGAAGTGTGGCCTGTGAATGACTGCTTCAGCTGAAATCAAGATCTGTAGAGTCTGAGAATGCCTCAGTGGCCTAGACTGCAGGTGACTGTGGAGGTAATGGTCCAACTTTGCAGCGGGCATGGTCTACTAAGGATGTGTAACCTCATGCCCTGGGAGGATCCACTATCCATTGGACTGGGGCATTTAGGATTGTTGGTGGTGGTGCCAGGGTTGTGGATTACCTGGGAACATGTCCTTAAACCCTGCCAGATAAGAACTATTTGGAATGGGGCCTCTGGTGACTTTAGTGGCATCATTAGTATTAAAAGTATGTGAAGAGGCACATTTTGTGTGTTTGTGGGTCCAGAATCAAACCCCGGGCCTTTCACACACTGAGCAAGCTACCACTAAGCTATGCCCCTGTTCTCAGGGGCACATTTTAAACCCTTTTCTTAAAATATAAAATTTTATTACTGTATGTAGTTGCCTATGTGGTATATTGACATGATGATTGAAACATTTTGTTAATACATTTCCCTCCCAGGTGACAAAACTATTTTTAATAAAATCAGAAAATTAATCTTAATTGCTTAAAAGTAAATACATACAGTAGAAATCTTTTGTTTAAAGCAAAAAAAAATTAAAATATAAAAGATGGCAAATAATTCATTAATATTTTAAAGTTACTTTTTGAACAGGAAAGAAGCACACACATATTCGTCTGTTGTAATGAATAACATTTTGGTTTTGAGACCTAATTTATATGTATTTGTCAGTGAATTCATCAAAATTGGTCTTCTTCATAGGCTCATATATATTTCAGAAAATACAGCTAGATTTGTCAATGTATCTTCACTAACTTTTTATTCACAAGCTCCTTGTTTTTTTTTTTTTTTTTTGGTAGCAGGAATTGAACTACAGACCTTGCACTTTCCAGGTAGGTGCTGTGCTGCTGAGCTATATCCCCAGCCACAAGTTCCTTTTATTAATTCTGAAAATATTCTTTCAGGTGAAGTATCATATCTACAAATAAAAAGAATCTTAAGATAATTTTAGTACAGATTCAGAAAATCATATTTCACAATTAATTTTGGAAAATATATGTCTTCACATCCATTACAATGATCAAAGTTAAAAAGATTGGACACATTGAGTGTGGTGAGAATATGGAGGAATTGAACTTGCATACACTGTAGATGGAAAACAGGAGTTTCCTTGAACATTAAACATGCATTTACTGTATGATATAGTCATTTTACTTGGGTTTTTACTCAAGAGAAATGAAAGCATCTGTTGATACAACAAACTTGAATATGCATATTCATGGCTTTAGATACAATAGTCAGACACTGGGAAAAGCCCAAGGGTCCATTCTGTCAATAGATAAACAGACTACCTGTAATACAATAGAATAGATATAGTATTCTCTATTAAAAATAAATGGACTAGGGATATGTAGCACAGCATAGATGAATTTAAAAGGAACTTTGTTCTGTAATAGAAACCAAGTTATTATTTTTAAATGTTTTAAAATTTTAGTAGTACATGTTTGCAGTACATAATGATTGTAGTCAATATGGGGAGTTGGTACATGCACATAACAAAAGAAGCAAAAGTATTTTTATTAGTATGGGCTTGTGGTACATGACATTTGCATTCATTTTAGGAAGTAAGTACATGCACTTAACATATCTTGATTCTTTTCATTCCACTTCCCCTACTGTTTCTCCTCCCTTCCTCTGTCTAGTTCCCCTCCTCCTGTTTTTACTTTTTTTTCTTTCATTTTAGTTCATTTTTTGCTACACATAGTGATTACATTTGTTGTGGGTAGTTGGTACATGTACATGACAGATCTTAAATCTTTCTACATCCCTTCCCCTCTCCCCCTCCCCCCACCCCTATCCCCTGGTCTCCTTCCCATTTACAAAAGATCTACTTCCCTGTTTCCTTTAATCAGTCTTTTATTTTGCTCTTTACTTTATTTGTACTTTAGGTTTCTCATATAAGAGAAGTCATATGGAATTAATCTATGTCTGATTTATTTCACATAACATTATTTTTAAAGTACATTCATTTTCCTACAAACAACTGTAGTTTATCCTTCTTTATAGTCAAGTATTATTCCTTTTTTTTTTTTTTGCGGTACTGGGGATCGAACTCAGGACCCTGCACTTGCTAGGCAAGCGCTTATTCCACTGAGCTATATCCCCAGCCCTAGTCAAGTATTATTCCATTATGTGTAGATACCACATTTTTTTTACTCATTCATATGTTGATGGACATATGTATAGACTGCTTCCAAGATTTAGCTATTGGGAACTGTGTAGTTATAAACAGGGATATATGATTTCTCAATTGGGTGTTTTTTGAGGAAGGTCTAATTCTTTTGAGTTCTTCGTATAACCTAGGTATTATTACTCTGTCTGAGGTGTAGCTGACAAAAACTATTTCACATTCTATAGGTTGTCTCTGTTGACTGCTTCATTTCCTGTGCAAAAGTGTTTTAATTTAATGTGATGTCATTCGTTGACACTTTTGGTTATTTCTTGTGCAACTAAGTCTTTGTCTACATCTATGACTTCAAGAGTTTTGCTTATTTTTTTCTTCCAGCACATTGTTTCTGTTTTAATATTTAGATGCTTGGTACAACTTTATTTTAACATAGTGTATGGTCAAAGATACAGGTCTAGATTCGACTTTCTGCATTTGGATAGCCAGTTTTCCCAGCACCATTTGCTAAAGAGGGCCTATTTCCCCCAGCATGTTTTTGACCCGTTTATCAAAGATCAGGTGACTGAATGTGTCTGGGATTGTTTTTTCATGTTCTATTACTTTCCTTTAATCCACATGTCTGTTTGGGTGCCAATATCCTGCTGTTTTTACCACTGTAGCTTTGTAGTATAAGTTGGAAGTCCAGGATTATAATGCATCCTTCATTGTTCTTGCGGTCCAGGAATGTGTTTACTATTCTGGGTCTCTTCTGGTCCCATATGAATTTTAAAATAGTTTTCTCTACTTCTGTGATGAATTCTGTAGGTATTTTTTATTGGGATTGCATTGCATCTGTGTATCAGTTTTAGAAGTATGGCCATTTTGACAATATTGGTTCTGCCTGTCCAGGAATAAGAGATATCTTTCCATTTTCTGATTTCTTCTTCAGTCTCCTTTTTCATAGTACTGTAGCTTTCACTGTAGAGCTCTTTCAGTTCCTCGGTTAGACTAAGTCCTAAGTATTTAATGTTTTCGCAATGCTATTATGGATGGTATTGTTTTCTTAATTTTTTTCAGTGAGTTAATTATTGGTGTACAAGAGCACTACACACTTTTGTGTGTTGTGTTTATATCCTGCTACATTGCTGAATTTGGTATTACTTCTAAAATTTCTAGTTTTCTATGTAGAGGATCATGTCACCCACAAATAATGATAATTTGACTTCTTCATATACACACACACACACACACACACACACACACACACATATATATGTAAAATTATCTATCTGTCTAACTATCTATCTCTGTATCTATCTATCTCCTTTTTCTTTCTTTCTCTTGCCGGATTGCTCCAGCTGTTTTGAGTATTTTGCAGAATAGGACTGGTAATTGTGAGTATTTTTGTCTTATCTCTGATGTTAGAGGGAAAGCTTTTAGTATTTCCCTGTTTAATATGATGTTGGCTATTTGCTTTGTCATACATGGCTTCTATCAGACTGAGGCAAGGTTCTTCTACATGTTCTTCATGGTTTTTATCATATATTGATGTTGGATTTCTTCAAAATAAAATCTGTATCTATTAATATGGTTAGGTGCTTTTTGTCCTGCTTTCTGCTTATTAGTGTATTTGCACATGTTCCACCATTCTTGTATCCCTGGGATAAAACCTATCTGGTTATAACGTATGATCTTTTTGCTGACTTGTTGCATTATACTTGCCAAAATATTATTGAAGTTTTTTGTATCTATATTTATTAAGGCAAATGACCTGTACTTTTCCTGTTTAGGTTGAGTCTTTGTCTGGATTTGGGATCAGAGTGCTGGCTTCCAGAAATGAGCTGAGAAGCACTTTTTCCCTTTCAATTTCATTAAAGAATTTGAGGACTCTTGGTGTTATAACCTCCTTAAAAGTTTTGTAAAATCTGGCAGTGAACCCATCAGGTCCTGGGTTTTTCTTGGTAGGTTTTTTTTTTAAATTACAGCCACAATTTCATTGCTTGTTATTGAATTGTTCAGAATTTTTATGTCTTCTTGATTCAATTTTGGTAATTCATTTATGTCTTGGAATCTGTCCATTTTTTTCAAGGTTTTCCAATTGTTAGAGGACAATTTTTCATAGTAGTTTCCAAGTATTTCAGCAGTGTTCTTTGTAACTTTTCCTTTTAGATTTCTAATTGCATTAATGTGAGTCTTTCTTTTATTCTTTTGGTGAATTTGGCTAAAATAGTTTATCTATTTAGTATATTCTTTCAAAGAGCCACCTCTTCTATTTGGTGATTCTTTGTAAATTTTTTTAAATCTCAATTTTATTAATATTCACACTGAGTTTTTGATTTCCCTTCTTAAACAAGATTTGGATTTGGATTGTTTTTTGAGTATGATGAGGTTCATCATTAGATTATTTGAGTCACTTTGTTTTTTAAATATGAATATTGGCTGCAGTGAGCTTCCCTATTAGGATTGATTTCATTGTGTCCCATAAGTTCTGGTGCGTGGTACTGGCATTATTGTTTGATTCCAGAAATTATCTCTTTTGTAATTTCTCCTATGACCTGTGATTGTTCAGGAGTGTTTTATTAAGTTTCCAGGTGTATGTACATTTTATGTGGTTTCTTTTGTGCTTGATTTCTAGATTGAATGTACAATGGTTTGACAATATACATGAGATGATATAAATTCTTTTGTACTTATTTAAGATGGTTTTGTGGACTTAAATATGTTTTGTTATGGAGAACGTTCCATGTGCTGCTGTGAAGAATGTGAATTCTGTTGTAGTAGGGTAGAAAACTCTGTAGATATCTATTAAGTACACTTGTTTGGATATGTGTTTCAGCTCTGATATTTCTTAGTTGAAGTTTTTGTTTAGTTGGTGTCTCTACATGAAAGTGGAGTATTGAGGTCACCCAATATGATTACATTGTTTGTTTGATCTTTTATGTCCAGCAGTATTTGTTTTTTGAAGTTAAGTGGTCTACTGTTCAGTGCATACATATTTGCAAATGTTTTGTGTTCCTGTTGAATAGTTCCTTAACTAGTATATAGTGATCTTCTTTGCTCTTCTGATTAGTTTTATCTTGAAATTTATTTTGTCTCAGACTAAAATTGCTACCCCTTCTTGCTTCTGGAGTCCTAGATCATGAAATATTGTTTTTTATCATTGATTTTTAGTGTACGTATCTCTTTTTGTATTAGAAGAGTTTCTTGAATACAACAGACTGTTAGGTTTTGGGGTTTTTTATTGTTTGCAATCTGTGTCTTTTAATTAAAGAGCTAAGGCCTTTTACATTATTATTATGGAAATTTATTGATCTACTCCAGTCACTGTGATCTTTTTCTGTTGACAATTATTTTATTTTTCATTTTTTAACTATTTTCCTCATTTGATGTTTTCAGTCCATCTGAATTTCTGGCTTTGAAGACCTTATTCTCTCTGTCTAGTGTATTTTTGAGTATTTTTTGGAGTGCTATCTTGGTGTGCATGTACCTGTTAAGTTGGTTTTCTTCTTTTTTTTTTGGTCATGAAATGTCCTAATCTCTCCACCTATTTTGAGAGGAAGTTTTGCAGGATACATTAGTCTGGATTGGTAGCTGTTAGCTTTTAGGACTTGAAATACTTCACTTCAGGTTCTCCTGGCTTTTAAAGTCTGTGTGGAGAAGTCTGCAGTAATCTTAATGAGTTTACCTTTACATGGTTTTTTTTCTGATAGCTTTTAAGATACTTCTTTAAGTTCAAGTAAGTTATTGGTACAACTTAGGTATATATAATGATCATATCCATCATAAGGAATTTGTACCCACACACGGTGTATCTTGATTATTTTTATTCCCCTTTCTGTCCCCTCTCTTCAAATCCCCTTCCTCTCTCTATTCGTAAGTTCTGTTTACATTTTATCCTTTTATTTTTTTCCCTCCTTCCTTTCCTCCCTCCCCACTCCCAAGTTCCCTTTTCCTTTTGAACAGTTTGCTTTTGTCTGACATCTGGAATTTTGATGAAGATGTGTTGTGAGGAGCTTTTTTTCATTGTGTTAGTTGGTGTTGTCTAAGTCTCATTTACCTATAACATCTTCCCTCATACTTGGAAAGTTTTGTATTATAATTTCTGTAAACAGATTTTTATTCCATGTGTATTATCCTTGAATTTCTCTCTAATTCTAATTAGCCTTAGGTTCATCTTCTTGGCATCATATAGTAGCTGGTGGATGAATTTTCCTTGCTCTCCTATTATTTTTAAGGTTCCTCTCAGTAACTGATCATAATTTAACCTTTTGTTCTCAGTTTCAGAAACCTTGTCTTCACATTGGTCATTCTTGTAATTTATTCATTATCTATGATTTTTTTTACCTCTGGTATTTCTTTCTGACACCTTTTTATAGATTCTATATCTTTGGTAAATCTGTCATTCATGTTTTGAACCATTTTGGTCAGCTCTTCCAATTTTTTAATTGTTTCTCCCATATCCATATTAATCATTTTGTATGTTAGTTCTATTATTTAATTATGTCTTCTTTGCAATCAGCAAGTTTCTTTTCCTCTTCCTTAACAATTTTGTACGGCTCTGGTACCTGGTGTTTGCTTTCCTCCCCATCAGTGCTCCCTAGAGCTGGATCTGCCTTGATAGCATTGGGAAATTTTGGAGGCCATTTGTGATATATATATATATATATATATATCAAGTAGAATGAGACAAGATTGTAGGTTGTAGTTGACATGAAGATCTTTTTAGATTCTGCCTTTCACTGATGTGTCATTCTTGGCTTTATTCGATCGGAGATGGTGTCCTCCCCTTTAGCTATTCAGTGCAGATGGTTTGGACCTTGTCACTATGTTTTGAGGAATTACTACTGATTACAACACCAGTAGGTCTAATCAAACATTACTTAAATATATATTAAGTTTTGTATTCACACTCTCACTCTTTACCAGTACCCTTACAGTCTATCATACTATTAGCGGTTAGTCTGCAATGTGGGGGCAAAAGAGAAGCGAAGAGATGGAGAGATGGGTGGAAGAGGGGCATAAGTCAGTCAGTAGAAAAAGATGTAAACAGGAGAAATAATAATAGGAAAAAATTAGAGACTCAGATTCCATTGGAAGTCCTTTAAAGTTGGTATAAAGGGTAAGTGTTGAGGATTTTAAGAAGATATTTGTGGGGGCAGGGGCAGGATGCAGGAGAAGCAAGATGTAACTCAGGATTGAAAAACCTATGAGGTTGTCAGGACCTCTTGACAAGTCTGGGATATATCTGAAATGTAGAGAACATGCAAGGAAAAAGAAGGGGATAGAAAACTTATGAAAAAGCAAAAAGAATAGATAGGGCAGAAGGTTACTACAAGAGAATATAAGAAACACAGAGAGAGCCAACACAGGAAAAAACTTGAAGAAATTAAAAAGTAGAAGACACAAATAAAAGTAAAATGTGATATTGATACAGAAATAAAAAATGAGAAAGAATGAGGTGAAGAGAGCACAAAGAAACAACTACATGGACACAAAATTGAGAAGAAAAAACCAAACAGAAACAACAAGCAAAAAAGCATTAGCAAAACACAAAACAAAATCCACCAGGAACCCAGATCAAACACTCCAGCAAGAAAGTATACATGTACTTCACACCTGACCACTATGCAATAAAGGCTGAATGTCCACACAGTTTCCTTCTTGCTTTAGTCATGGTCTGTTTGCAGGCAGCCCACCAAATTCCTATCTGTTTATACTAGCCTACCCAGAAGTGTTGAAAGTGTCATTTTCTTTGAACTCACCTCCATAATGTAAGCTGTGCTTAGGGCATGGTTAACTGCAGTCTTTTGTCTCTGCCCCATAATCCAATCACCTTAATTATTTTCAGAGAAGGAGGATGTGAACTAACTTACCTGACATTGAGCTCTCCTTTTCCTTCTGCCAATGTCCTATGATTCCTGCTTCCTTTTGTTCTGGGGAAAACTCTGTGTTATTGCTTCAGATTTTTTCCCTACCAATTTGTTGCCAGAAGTTCTCTGTCTCAGCCTGTGTGGTATTTTTCCATTATGCTCAAATCTCAAAATGATCCTGTCTTAATAAATTCCCTTTTTCAGCCATCAGAATCTGATGTGCTCCCTGTTCTTGATTTAGGGTAGTGGTGGCAAATCCATGGTATGCATTCCACAGTAGCCACGTAGAGCCCTTTCTGTTGGCGTACAAGCCAAGTTGCCCCAGCAGCTGAGCATTGGACAACAGCATACACTGGGGCCATGCGCACGCTTGGAAAGGATTAGTGGTGCCAGGTAATAACATCATTAACCACAACTCATCAGCTGTGACTTATCAGAGCCTTTGCGTGACTAGTGAGTCCGTGCCCAAGGGAAGAGAGAGAGAGACAGGGAGACAGAGAGACAGAGAGACAGAGAGACAGAGAGACAGAGAGACAGAGAGACAGAGAGACAGAGAGACAGAGATTTTCTTGGACTGGCTGTGAGTTTAGTACATTTGTTTTTATTAACATAAGATTTTAGCTTTGAGCTCTCTTATGAAAAATTGAAATTGATCTAAGATTTAGCAAACAGATGTTCTAATTAAGAGACTGAGATTCTTTTACTGGTGTACCACACCTCCCTCTGGCATATTTGAATCTGCAGCATCATATTTATTGTGAAGAATTTATGAGAACAAGAGCAAGGATGGATATATATTTGGACTAGCTATGATTTTAGTAGAAGCCCCCACAAGGCAGGAAATGCACTCAGATGCTTTTTTCAGAGCAGGCCAAAAGATGGTCAGTGGAACATTGCCCCCTTGAGCTGATAGTTAGCAAATTCAGGAGAGACCACAGCTGAGAATCACTGCTACACATTGTTGATTCAGGGAATATCCAATTCTTAAGTGTTAACTAATAGTGTTAACTATTTTTTGTATAGAGATAGATTTATACTGCATGCTTCATTTTTTAAAAAAAATTGTGTTTTTGTAGACTCCAAGTCTTAAACACCAAAAAATGGCCTCAGCAAAAAAATCAAAACCGAAAACAGTGGAAGGTCATTCTAAGAGGCCTAGACAGACTCATTTGGAGTGACTGAATGGAATGGGAAAGCATTATGTGTATTCTGTATAGCAAAAGTTTTTCATGTCGCACACCAAGTGTCAGGTGGCACTTTGATACCAACCACAAAAGTGTTGCCAAACTTGGTAAAACTAAAGGGAAGGAGTTTCTTGAAGGTAAATTGAGGAAATTTTTTTTGTCTTTTTGAGACAGCGTCTCACTAATGCAGTTCAGGCTGGTCTTGAGCTCACTTTGTAGCCCAGGATGGTCTCAAACTCACAACAATCCTCCTGCCTCAGCCCCTTGAGAGCTGGGATTACAGGCGTGCACCACCATGGCTGGCTGGAAACTTGTATATTAGTTTTTGCAAATATCTTTCTAAAACAAATCATATGCTGTCTGCCTGCCTTCAGATCTTACTGTGCCTTGTAGGACATGGCAGGCTCCTCTCTGATGGGCATTGTATTAAAATGGCCACGCTGTCTGGGAGTAGCTCCCTTTTCCATAATTTCCTAAATAAGGACAAAATTCTACCATACATCTCTGTGATGCCACTCAGCAGAAATACTGTTAAAGATCAAGTCTGGGGCATGGCAAATCATGTTAGTCAGCAGCTCAGCACAGACTTACAAAAGGTGCCCTGTAAATCCCTGGGCATGAGAGAAAGCACGGATGTAAGTATGACACAGGACTAGTGGTCATTTTGCATTATGCTGTTGGTGACACTGTGAGAGAAGAGCTGTTGTAAAACTGGTGTCTGCCTGGAAGAACACAAGGGATGGATAGTTAC
Source organism: Dinomys branickii (assembly GCA_004027595.1). Taxonomy (NCBI): domain Eukaryota; kingdom Metazoa; phylum Chordata; class Mammalia; order Rodentia; family Dinomyidae; genus Dinomys; species Dinomys branickii. The sequence continues at coordinate 62,555 of PVLD010006513.1, read as the reverse complement.
AATGCTATGCTGGAGGCTTTTTTATCACAAGACTTAATACCAGTAAAAGTGGTTTCAATTACTAGTGATAGAGCACCTTGCATGGTGGAGGCAACATCTGGTTTCATACAGTTCTTTGTTAAAGAAACAAAACATCCAATCATTCACATTCATTGGACTATATATCAAGAAGCTCTTTGTGCCAGGGAAAGCAGCAAAAACCTCGATGATATCCTCAAAGATGTCCTAAAAACGGTGAATTACATCATGGCTCCTGCTCTTAATTTTCAACAGTTTCAAGCACCTCTTGATGAGGCTCAATCATGGTATAATGCTTCACTTATGTGCAGTAATGTCCCATGGATGTGTAGAGGATGAGTCTTGGAAAGATTTGTAGCCTGTTTGGATGGAATTAGGCTGTGTATGAATGAAAATGGGAAGTAATATCCACAGCTCACTGATATGGCCTGGCTTACCAACCTCATGTTTTCTATAATTTTCTACTACATTTCAGTGTACTGAACAAAAAAACTATAATGCATAGGGAAAACAGCAGAAAGGATATTTTGTGATATCAAAGCATATAAGCAAAAACATCAGGTTTTGGAAAGAAAGCTTGCAAGTGGGCAGCTGAAATAGTTTCCAAATCTAAAAATGCATTTAGAAAATTCTACATTTGCAGACAATCCTACAAACCATCAGGAAATTTAGAAGGAATTCTCTAGCATTGTGGCAGCTGCAAAGGGGAATTTTAGTAACAGATTTTTACAGTTCTATAAAATGGAGACAACCCTGTGTGTTCTTACTTCTCCAGATAAAGCTAAATTTGAAGAACTTGATTTTTCCTGCTCTTACTCGTTAGATTTTGGAAATAAGGAAATGGAGCTGTTGGAATTTCAAGAAAGCTCTATCTGGAAAAATAAATTCTATGACCTGCATACAATACTTGAGAGGATAGAGCATGAAGACAAGAGTGTGAAGGGATGACAAAGGACAGCACAGTTGGTAGTTGTGAAAATGAAATCCTTACTTCCGGTAAGATGGCGACCGGGTAGGCAGCAGAGAGAGAACCTCCCAGAGGATTACCACCCAGACAATGGAATATAGCAATATGAAGACAGAAAGGAGAGAGGTGTGTACTCTGAACCCAAGAGGGATCTGGGGTGGGAACTGAAGCCCTGGGAAAGACCAAGCGGGACCTCCCCTGGAGGAAAGGATCGGAGGGCTGCCGCGGCACAGTCGGAGGGACAAGAGACGGAGAAAGAGGAAGCCACTGCTTCAAACACACTCTTGGCCCAAGCCCTCGTTCCAGCAATCACAGCTTCAGCTTCGGGGACCCACGCTCATGGCAGCCTCCCGACTCGGCCAGGGGAGAGCAGAGTTCTAAGAGCTGGTCCAGGTCTGGAGAGGAGAGGGCGCAGCCAGGAAAAGAGGCAATGGCGGTTGGGAACTGTTGTCAAATCCAGTGTGAGGATGAGAGGTTGCAACAGCCACAGAAGCGGAGTCCCCACCCTGCAGCAACCTTCCTAATCAGCACCTGGAGGCAAGGTGGAGCCAGAGCAGCCAGTACACATCCCACCACACCCAGCTCTATGCCTGCCTCGAGCCTGTGGCCTCCTGCCTCTCCACTCTGTGGGCGGCTGCCAGTGGGGAGCGGTGGGGTGCATCGGCAGCGACCCCAGAGCCACAGCAACTCCCAGGGATCCAGCCAAGGAACAAACGGGAACTGGAGCACAACAGCAAGAGAGAGCTGCAGATGGAGGTGGATCACACGGCCCCATGCCCTTCTCCAACATCAAGCAGGAAGCATGAACTGAGTTACTGGGCTTCAGCTCCCACCCTGAACGCCCTCTGTGAGCACCTTGAACCTCGGAGGCCTGCGCAATCACCGCCTGTTCCTGACAGCAATGGGATGAGTCCGCAGGCTTCAGGACTCACCCCAAACTACTAATACGAGCAACAAGAGTGTCTCCATACTGCTTGCATATATGAACCTTGTATGAACCCATGGCGACCGGGTAGGCAGCAGAGAGAGAACCTCCCGGAGGAATGCCACGCAGACATAGGAATATAGCAACATGTGAAGGACAGAAAGGAAAGAGGTGGGTATCCTGAACTCAAGAAGGATCTGAAATGGGAACTGAAACCCTAGGAAAGACTAAGCAAAACCTCCTCTGGAGGAGGGGATCGGAGATCTGCCATGGCACAGTCGGAGGGAGACGAGACGGAGAGGGAGGAGGTCACCGCTCCAAGCACACCCTTGGCCCACGCCCTTGTTTTGGCATTCACAGCTTCAGCTTCAGAGACCCATTGCCCAGCTGCAAGGGGTGGGGAACGGTAATGCTGGAGATCAGGAGGAGGTGGGAGGAGAAGATAGGGCCTCTGGCATCAAGGTAATGGGACAGAGCCAAAAGGGTCACAGAGGGCGCCCTGATGGGGGCACGTGCCCCGCGGCTGCTCCACAGTGGGCCCCGTGGCTGTGGGCCCCGCAGCTGCGCCACTGTGGGCCCCATGGTTGCTCTGCATTGGGCCCCGCGGCTGCTCCACTGTGGGCCCCATGGCTGCTCCGCTGCTGCTCCGCAGTGGGCCTGGTGGCTGCTCTGCTGAGGGCCCTGCTCAGGGCACCTCATGGACTGGACCCACCCCCACTCATAGCATGACAACAGGGTGGAGCCGGGCGGTCCACTGTGAGCATATGTGCTATCCCACCTCCAACCATGGCAGTTTGTATACACCCCTGTATGTTATAGTATAGTCTGAGGCAGCTATGTCTCTTCCCAAGGCGAGAGTCCAAGGATATAGATAAACCCAGGAGTACAGTTATTATCACAGGGAAAATGACTGATTGAGTGGTAGGGCAACGGAGATGAGGGAGGAGAAAAATTGAATGATCAAATGGGCCATCATCTGTGTAACTGAGTAACAAAGGTGAAGGTAACATTATGTAGGACAGCATCCAGAGCTAATTCCCTTCTGTGTTCTCTATAATTCTGTATTTCCTCAATCATTTTTGTATTAACAGAAGTCAAGATAACTTTATATTATACAGCATCCAGTGCAAATTCCCTACTATCTTCTCTATAATTGGGTATTTTTTTTAAAATTTTTTTTTATAATTGGGTATTTCCTTTAATGTTTTTGTGTTAACTAATGTGAAGACAACTATGTAATACAACATCCAGTGCTAATTCCCTACTATATTCTGTATAACTTTGTATTTTCTGTATTGTTTATGGCTTTTCTGGTTCATATGTCTCCACTCTTTTGTCTTTAAAATAAAATTAAAAAAAAAAAAAAGAAAATGAAATCCTTAAAGTGTGGAATTCTCTGCCAAATAATTTTAAATCAATGAAAACACATGGGATTACTTTTCTTACTTTGTTTCGATCATCTTATGCTTGTGAGCAGCTGTTCTCAGCTTTGAATTATATCAAATGTGGTACAAGAACAGACTAACAGATGACCTGAGTGCTGCAAGTGTTGCTTTCAAAGTAAGAAAATATGAGCCAAGATTTGACAAGCTATCAGCATGCATACAACAGCAAGGATCACACTGATTGTACAAAAGCATGCCAAGTGCAAACGTTTACCCTTCAATAAAAAACTGTTTGTATCATTGAAAGCTCTGTTACCGTGTTTTTCTTTTCAAACAAAAGATATTCACATATGAGTTATTTTTTTCTAAACTAACACCCCAGTATTCAGGTTTAACTGCAGTATTGGCACTGTATGCTAAGTGGGGTTTGGGTTGCAAGTTTAGGCACTTGGTCTCTAGAAGGTTTACCGTCCCCGGTTTAGGGGCCTTTTCCTCCTGAACGTGACGCGGATGCGGTGCGGGCTTCTTGCTCACAGTTTCCAGTCCTTGTGGGAACGGCAGGGAAGAGCTCGCTGCTCAGTGGCACCCCTTCCTGCTGGACTCCAGAGATGTGACATACGGGTCTTTGCTGGCACGCTCGGCACCGTCCCACTGAATGCTATCAGGAGGCAGCGTTCCCCAGTGTTTGGGGTCATGATGGGGAGAAAGGACCGATTAAGTAGAGTCTGTCCTAGGAACCTGGCCTCTGCGGTGCTGGTTTCTTCTCTCAGGCTGTTCAGGATGAACTCATGATAGCTACTCCAGAGAGGGCAGGGTTGGGGCAGAATATACACCACTGTGGCTGCGCCACTTCCCCTTTTCAGTGATCCAGCTATTTGGTTTGATTTCATGTATTGTCTTTTAGATTAATTTTTCGTTTCAGAGTTTGGTCCCTCCCTCTTTTTGACACAAGGTCTAATTATGTAGTTCAGGCTGCCCCTGAACTCACCCTGTAACCCAGGCTGGCCTTGAACTTGTGGCAATCCTCCTGCCTCAGCCTCCCATGCTGAGGCAAGTGCCACCCCACCCAGCTCCCCCACAAATTTAAAGTATCTGCATTTTCAGTTATTCTGTTCTGCATGTCTCTAATGTGACACCTCCTCTAGTCAGCCATGTTGGATGCTCCCAGAGGACCAATAAAAAAAGAGTAATGCTTTATTATTCCATTTATATAAAATTCTAGAAGTTGAACCTTCATTAATATTTACTTTTATTAAGTAGATTAGCGGTTCTGAGGATGGAGGAAGGAAAGGACAAAATTAACAAATAAATTTACAAATAAATTTTTAATGGTGATATATATATATCTATTATCTTATTAGGTGGAGTTTTCACGTATGTATTTATGATAAAATTTATGTAATTGTATGGTATGACAGTTATACTCCAATAAAACTTTTAAAATGAAAACAAAAAATTATGTGTCCTTTCTTTAGTATTGATTATAGGGGCTTTGATTGTCTCAACATTTACTTATGTATTTATTTATTTATGTATTTATTTTGCAGTGTTAGGAATCAATGCCAGGTCTTTGTGCATTCTAGACAAGTACTCCGCTATTGAGCTGTACTCCTAGTCCAGTCTTTGCACTTAAAATTTTAACTTACACACAAACAGTCCCTACACTTGAAATTAAAACTTTAACTAGCAAAGTCTGGCGACACATGCCTATAATCCCAGTTACTTTTAGGTAGTGTTAAAAAATAAACTTGATCCCTTTCTTCATGTAACTTATTGTTATAAGTGTACTAGAGAAGACTTATAGTGTACTAAAGAGGATTTTTTTAATTAATTAAGTTTACTGGTACATTTTAGGTATACATAATTATCACATTGACCATAGGAAATTTGTACCTGTCATCATGATATATCTTGACTTTTCCCCCCAGTTCCCTGCTCTCCCTTTAACCCTTCTCCCCTGCCCTATTTATAAAAGCTTTGTTTTCATTTTTTCTTTATCTCATTTTTTCCTTTCCTCCTCCCCCACTCCCTAGTTCCCATTCTCATTTGAATATTTTCTTCCTATTTCACAATATCTATTATACATTTTTGTCCTTATTTACACTTTTGGTCTCTCACACCAGAGAAACAATGCAGTATTTATACATGTGCCCTATTTATTTCACTTAAGAGTATGGTCTTAAGGCACATACATTTACCTAGAAATGTTTCAAGATAATCCTTCTTTGTAGCTGAGTAGTACTCCATTATATAAAAAAAAACCTCTTGGAAGATTTTTTTTCATATTTAAATCTTTAATCTTTTGATTAAGCAGCAAGCATATCACTCTTCCAGGCCAAACACTGCTTAAACAAAAAAGAAGATAATGATGTGCAAAATATTTACAAAATATGTGAAGCATACTATAAAGACATCTCACTATATGTATGTGTCATATTACTAATGAAGCTAAAACTTCTGTGTGTGCTAATGCTTGTAAATAAAATTACAGCACATCCCTCAGATACAGCACCATGGCCTATGTCTGAGATAGAGCAGATTTTAAGTGATTCACAGTGTACTGAATAGCTGGACAGATGCTGGTGCTGACCAACTCGACAGGCACATCTCATATACTGTGTACTGAAGGCCTGCTGACAAGAGACAAGACAGTAAAAGTTGTCAAGGTATAGAATACACATATGCAAAACAATCTAAATGCTTTAAAAGTATCTAGATATCTTCTTTTTATATAACTGTCCCCTCATGGCTTCTAAAGTAAAAAGTATAAATTCTTTAATATCAAGAGTTTTAAATCAGTTAAATTTTATCTAATTATAATCCAGGGCAGGAACTATTTAAGATGATCCAAAGAGAAAGAAAAGGACCTATCCTGTAAAATGTTTTGAGTTATGTAGTATCCTTATGAAGTGGTCTAAACTTGAATATTAAAACTCATGAATGAATTTAGATCTACAGCTCTTTAAGGCTGTACAGTCAATAGAAGGGGCTGTTTTCAATACTTTGGGAATACGTGACTTCTCAAACCTGAAATTGGGTTCTTTGATGGTGACTATTTCGTGAAGGGGTCCTAAATGGGCTGAGAATGTGCATGTGCAAACACTTAGCCTATGTTTCACTAGCACAGCAATCAAAGTGATCTGTCCCTTGGTACAATCCTGATTCTAATATGATATCATCATGTCAAAAATATGAATAACACATTGTTGAAATACTATCACTTGGAAATACTCTGCACAGGTGTGTTAATGAGTATGTATTGAATAGAAAAGACTTGAAGTCTTTTGGGATTTTTAAGTTAACAGCACAATTGTGAGGATATACTGACACATTTTTAGATAATGAAGAACAAATTCTTAAATTCATTTTATGAAATAATGTTGATTTGACCAAACCCTAGAGTACAGGTTGGTTGCAAGGAATACATGAGTGTATTCAACTAGTATAATAGAGATTTACCAAGAAAACACCCTTCATATTAAATGCAGACTATATTAATGAGGACAATTTTAAGTTCAGAACCTAAAACACAAAAAGGGTATTGTACATAAGAGTTTTCATAACCGCCATCTTTATGTATTTGACAATGTATAATCTCTTCTAAAGTCTCCAAATGCAGGCAACTGCTAGCTAAAGCAAATAATATTTAGAAACATAATTTTTTTCAAAATTAGCTACATTTTTAAAGAACTTAAAGATATATTTCAGCAAATTAAGTCCTCATTTGAATGTAAAATTATTATCTAATCATCTTATACTGATAGTTGACAGGGTCAATGACCTTGAAATAAGGACTTTGTATTAGGACCCTAAACTGTGTTAAAGAGTTAGTAGGTTCAGTACATTCTTGGTGGTTTCCTATAATTGCTTTGTAATTGACTAAAGTGCCTTCTCTTAAAGGAACATTCAAATTCCTTTAGAAAAATGCAACATATTTTGAAAAAAGGGATATGCAGCTATGATTTCTTACATATGAACACAATGAACACGTATCAGATTTTTAAATGAGGATAAAAAATTAAACTTTGGGTAAGACTCATGGATACATAACCCCTTCAGAGTTATGGAAACATGAAGGTGGAGAATGAAGGTGGGAGTAATGCTACTTTCACAGATAGGCAGCACCTTTATACAAACAAGGCAACAGTTACGCAGGATCTAAATGTTTCAAACATCAAAATTAGACCACATGTTAAAATAGGTTATATTAACTCAGGCACTTGCATAAAACTGGTGGTATAATCAAATGGCTTAAATTTTATATTTACAGAGAAGTAGACCAGACTGAGAGACTACCCAAGGGAAGATGAGGATCTTAAGAACAAAAACAAACCTGGGAGTGTAGCTCAGTGGCACAGCGTTTGCTTAGCATGGTTAGCATCTCCAACACCAAACACCCAAATGAAACAAAACAGCACACCCAGAACCCCTTTAGTACCCTTCAGATCTGTAGGAATAGGAGCAATACATTCAAGGTTGGCTAAAACTAATTATGTTTAAGTATCTAGGTTAGATGGAGGCAGCGTAAACCACATCTCCATAAATTGTAATACCATGCGGGCAAATACCCAGTGCGCATTCTTGACTGCATTTCAGCGTTTATTACAACCTTCATATACAGTGGCAATATCGACAGTTGAATGCAATATATATAAATTACATCTAACAGACATAACTTCCTTAAATACAAGAATCACCTGTATTTAAATGTAAAGAGCTTTTGTTTCCAAGAGTTACAATTCTTCTGAAATTTTGCATATAGATACAAGTAATTTTAAAGTTAATTTTAACATAAAAATTATACATATTAATGGCATACAATGTGATGTTTCTATACATCCATATCCAGTATAAGGGTAAACATATATAGATACATATGTAGTATATTTGTATATAGTATAAGGGGAAACATATATATTCAGGGTAAACATATCTATCTCCTCAAGCATTTGTCATTTCTTGAGGGTGAAAACATTCCAACCCTTTCTTCTAGCTTTTTGAAACACATAGTATATCACTGTTATCCAGAGTCACCCTGCTGTACAGTGGTGCACCAGAAATTCTTACTCCTCGCTGACTTCAGATCCACTAATTAACCTTTCCCTGCTCCGGCTCCCTAGGCCTCTGGCAACCACCATTCTACCTTCAACTTCTATGAGATCAACCTTTTTAGATTTTATATATGAGTGAGACCATGTGGTATTGATCTTTCTTTGCCTGGTTTATTTCACTTAACGTAATGATCTCCAGCCGTCCATATTTAGTCAGAATAACTTTTATAAGACTATGAATGTTTCAAGTTCAGAACTGTACCCTATTTGGCAATTATGTGTTTCAAATGAAACAAACCATTCTCTGGGGGTCTAGTGAAGAAATCAGAGAAATCAGTAATAAATTGAACAGAAGTTTAGGAGTACTTGTACGAAGGTATAAAGGAGTTCTGTGTTTCAGGTATGTGAGTAAAAATTAAAGAGCATCTTAGAAAAAAGCATTTTTGCCATGTATGGGAATTTTTCATGAATTTACACATTATTCTATTCCATGTGAAAAAAGATTTATTAGGCATTAATCAGAATTTCAAAAAAGAATTTACTTTAGATACTTTAGACTATCTGTTAAAAAAGGATTTTTGTAGGTTGCATAAGTAATTTACATTTGAAAACATGCTACACATAAGAATATTTTATAAATCTAGGTTTATTTTTCTTTTCCTTTCCCCTACTTAGTTCATATATATATATATATATATATATATATATATACACACACACACAATATAAATAAATAAATATATATATATAATTTATGAGAGAAGATAAACAATTAGACTATATTGTTGCTGCATTATAACCATAATTCATATCCATTTATCCAGTGCTTCTGGTGGAATTGACTCAATGGTCCAAGATGAGCAAGACTCAGAATCAACAAAAGCTACAGTGACTATTTCAGAGATTGTTGTACCACCTGATGAGAGCCAATGAGGCTCAATGATGAAAATAAGAAGTCATCAGATTCACAATACATATATTACATAGTACTACCTGTTACCTAATATATATATTTTACATAATGTTATATATATGCATGCATAAAATACAAATATATGTTTGTGATGCAGTCAGCAGGATTTGCTAATAGTTTAGGTGGTATAAGAGGAAGAGAAGGGTGAAGATCTATTGTCCCCATCTGGGAGTATGGCTCAATGGTAAGGGCCTTGGCTAGCATGTACAAGACACTGAACTTGATCCCAAGCACCAAAACAAACAAAACAAGAATGACTATCCTGAGCATTTGGGTGCTGGCGGTCTATTACTAAGATAGGAAAAACAGGAGATGGAACAGGTTTTATGGAATAAAAGTTAAGGGTTGAGTTTGGGACAGCATAACTTTGATTAGACACACAGTAAGAGACATCAAGTAAACAGTTGTATAAATTAGTTTAAGAGACATTTAGAATTCCTTAGGGTAGTTTCCTAGTGGTAGAGCTGCTAGATCAAAGGTTATGTGCATTTTTACAGTGTTGTGCTGGAGCCATCTGGCCAGCCAGCCCGTGCAATATTGGATAGAAGCAGTGAGAGTGTGCAGCCTAGCTTGCTCCTGATCTGAAGGAAAAAAAAGAGTTCAGCCTAAAAATCTGAGGACAGTTTTGTTCTAAGTTTTGTCTGAATGTTCTTTCTTCCTGGGTTTTGAAAGCTTTTATCATGAATGGGTATTGCTTTGAAAATGTTTTTTTTATACCTGCTGATATAATCATGTGATTTTTCTCATGTATTTTGGTAATGTCACAAATTGATTAGCTTTTGAATGTCAAACCAACCTTGGAATTCTGGGTAAATCTCACTTGCTAAAACTGTGCTACCTATTGCTGAGTATATTGGCTAATAGTTGGTTAAAGATTTTTGCGTTGGGAGTAGTGACTTGCATCAGATACTGATGTGGCTGAGACAAAGGATCACTTACGCATGTGCGCTGGGGGCCAGGATAGGGAGGCTCCATCTGAAGTGAAAATACAATAAAATAAAATAAATTTTGATAGCCATGTTCATACTCTGTAGTTTTATTTTCTTGTGAGGACTACTTTGGACCCAGGGACTGCTGATGGCATAAATGCACTGGGAGTCACTTTTACCTCCTCTATTTTCTGAGAAAGTTTGTGGATTATTGTTTCTTCTTTAAATGTTTGATAAAATTAACACAGTCATGTGCCCGGAGTTTTTTTTTGGTGTAGTGTTTTAAATTAAGGATTCAATTTCTTTAGTAGCTATTCAGCTGTTTAGATTTTTATTTTTTCTTGCTTCAGTTTTGGTAATTTTTTGTCTTCAAAAAGAAACTTGTCCTCATTTAACTGCGGAACTTATTGGCATAAATGTGTTCATAATATTTCCTTTTGTTCTTTAATTATCTTTAATGATTTATTTTTGCTTTCCTTATTTCTATCTTGATCTAGCTAAAGTCTTATAAATATTTTTATATCTTTTCAAAGAACCAGCTCTTGGCAGCTTCTAGGAACAAAGATAATCTACATTTTGGTGATGGCATTATCTCACACAAGAATTCAGCATTGGTAGAATGATCTTGTCTAACCCGTACCCCACATTCAGATTGTTCTCAGCTGTTTAAAAGAATCTTTAAAGCACTTTTTACCCATTTGGGAACCCGCATTAAGGTTGTGCACTGCTGCTGCAGGTATTGTCCCATAAGCAGTGCTTTAACTTTTGTGATATTTAAGCAGCTTTTTATTGTTATTGTTATTTTTAAATTTTATTTTATTTTTGTATTTTTGAGATAGGGTCTCGATATGCAGTCCAGGCTGGCCTTGAGCTCACTTGGTAGCCCAGGCTGGTTTCAAACTCACAACCATCCTCCTGCCTCAGCCTCCCGAGTGCTGGGATGACAGGCGTGCACCACCACACCCAGCTGTGCGCCACCATACCAGGCTATTTTTAAAAAGGAAGCTATTGTGTCATGTTTCACAACCTGAGTACCTTTCAAAATTAGGTAATAAAATTCTTAGCAAGAATATTTCATAGGTGATATTATGTACTTCCCACTGTATCACCTCAAGAGGCATGTGCCCTGCTAGGCTGGCAGCACCTTTCTGAAGTTCCAGCTGCTCAGGAAGCAGAGGCAGAAAGGGTCACTTGAAAGCCAGGTACAATAGTTCATGCCTGTACTCCCAGTACTCAAGAAGTTGAGTCAGGAGTCCCACAAATTGGAGTTCAAGGTTAGCTTGGAATATCTAGAGACCCTGTCTCAAAAAACAAGAAAGAAAGAGAGATAGACAGAGAGAGGAGAGGAGGGGAAGGGAGAGGAGGGGAGGGAAGGCGAGGGGTACAGAGAGAAAGAGAGAGATGACTCAATCATTTGAGCCCAAGAGTTGAAGAGCAGCCTGGGCAACATGGGGAGACCCCAACTCAAAAAAAGGAAGAGAGAGAGAGAAAGAGAGAGAGAGAGAGAGAGAGAGAGAGAGAGAGAGAGAGAGAGAGAGAGAGAGAGAGAGAGAGAGA